>JASAMZ010011214.1:0-28646 GCA_030248115.1 Linhomoeus sp. GSCO2_2
GCTCAGCGGATGTCTTGAAGAAGCAGCAGTAGTCGTTGCAGTGGCCTTCAAGGTGGTGGTTGTCGTCGTGGTGATCGTGGTAGTTGTCCGTCGCCGTTGTCGTCATCGTTGTTGTCGTGGTTGTAGGAGTAGCTGAACTGAGGATCTCGTCGTGGTCGTGGTCGTTGTCGACACCTCGAAGTTGCGAGGTTTCACTGCGAGGCATCCTTCTTCCAGCGCCCAACTTGGTGACCTGGCGTCGGCACAGGACTGTTGGAATTGTAGGTTGAGTAGGCACAGCTGTCAAATATGTACCAACCTTCGAAGCGATGGCGTTCAATGTGCGCAGCGGCCCCTCTCCACAACCCGTCTTCACCTCAGCCTCGGCGCAGCGGAACATATCCTTGATGGAGTAGAAGGCGCCGCAGAAGGTCTTTGCGTTGTCGCCAGCGCCGTCGAGCATGTCGATCAGCATCTGCGGCAGTTTGGCCAGATGTCGCGAGCAGCTCGCCGGTCGGCCTTCTGTCGACAGCTTCTCCAGAGCGCCAGCGATTATCGCGAATGGCGGCCTGGTTGTCGGCGTCGCAGAACTGGGACAGGCCCAGGCGGGCGAAGGAGTTCAGCGGTTCAGTGGGCGCGCATCGCTTCCCCTTGAAGACGTGTCGCTGCATGCAGCCGTAGCTGCGGTAGGAGGAGCACATTGTCTCCACTAGAGTGCTGTTGGAACTGGGATCGCTCACTGAGAAGAAGCAGGTCGTTGGAACCCACTTCCTGAATTGAAAGGCTCATTGTTCATGTTTTATCTTGTATCCCACTTTGTTGTGCATTGTATCAATCTGACTTACCTTATAATTCAATGTTTATTCAATTCAAATTAAGCTCATTTTGTATACCTTAGTTTAATTTAATTCAATAGACAATTCAACTGTAACAACTTTAGTTTAATGTAATTAAATTTCATTCAAGCTGATTTAATTTAATGTAAGTTAGTTTAGCTCAATGTACAACTTCGTCTAATTTAATTTAATTAAGTCAATTCAATTTAATTGACTCTAATTTAAGATGGTTTAATTTAATTTAATTCAATGTAATTTAATTTGATGCAATTTAATTTATTATAATGTTGTGTAGTATATGACATAGGTAATTACAACTCAATGCTAGTATAACTCATTTACTTTAATCTTTTTTAATCTATTTTAGTTTAATTTATTTTAGTTTAATTTGATTTAACTTAATTTAATTTAATTATTTTAAATTAATTAAATTAAATTAAATTAAATTAAATTATTTAATTTATTTTAATTTACTTTAATTTAATTAATTTAAAAATTTAATCTATTTTACAATTTCAGATAATTTAATTTCTTGAATTAATTTAATTTAACCAAATATAGCTTAATTGGTTTAGTCTAATTTAATACAAATTTAATTTAATTTATTTAAGGTTATTTATTAAAGTCAGTTTAATGTGATGTAATTTAAGTCATTTTACTTATATTCAATTCAATTTAATTTAATTAAATTTCATTTAATGTAATTTAATTTAATTTAATGTAATTTAATTCAATTTAATTTAATTAAATTATTAAAATTAAAATTAAATTAATTTAAATTAATTTAATTTAATTTAATTTAATTCAATTTAATTTAATTTAATTTAATTTAATTTAACTTAATTTAATTTAATTTAAATTATTATTTAATTTAATTTAATTTAATTAACCATAATTTAATTTAATTTAATTTAATTTAATTTAATTTAATTTAATTTAATTTAATTTAATTTAATTTAATTTAATTTAATTTAATTTAATTTAATTTAATTTAATTTAATTTAACTTAATTTAATTTAATTTGATTTAATTTAATTTAATTTAATTTAATTTAATTTAATTTAATTTAATTTAATTTAATTTAATTTAATTTAATTAATTCTATTTTATTCTTCTAAATTTAATTACATTAATCTAATTTAGTAAAATTCTTAATTCATTTGATTAAGTTCAATTTAATTTAACTCTATCTACCTATTTAACTCTTACCTTAGTCAATTAAATTTAATTTATTTAATTTAGCTTGATTTAATTTGGTTTTTTAAAGTTGAATTATATATCGTAGCTGAAGTTGAAATAATGTACCTAGAGCAGGGACACCAGTTCCAACAATTCGAGCAGACAGTTGAAGGCGCTCTCTACCTGTCGCTCGGTGCACAGTGGATGCTGGGCGTTCAATGCGAAGACTTGATCAACGAAGTCGAGCGAACAGCCCTCTGCTTCAGTAGCGCCGGCGATGACGCGAAGCACGTCGACGGGCGCCTCGCCGCAGCGACTCTCAACGGTCGGCTCGACGCAGTCGACGAACTTGCGAACGACCGGTCGGAGTTTGGGTGAAGCCTTGGCGTTGGCCGAGCCGAATGTTTCGCGAATGCAGCCAGCGAAGCTCTTGTCCTTCAGCAGGGAGAAGGTGCAGCTTAGGTGTCGCTCGACGGCGGCCGAAACGTCCGCCTCACGGCACACAGTCATCGCGGCTCGGGCGAGACAGCTGGACACCTTCAACGGAAAGAGACAAACAACTTGCACAATCACTCTCGATTTCCGCTCTAGCATTCGCTCGCAAGCAACCTGGCATCCGTCAATAGCGACCGGCCGAACGCAGCTTTCGAACTCGTCGAGTTGGCGGCAGAGTCCAGTAAAGACGGGCACCAGTTGGCCTAGTTTCCTGACCAAGTTCGGCACTCCGGTCGACCAAATGTTGGCAAGCTCTTGACCGGCGGGCGCTAGAATCCGACTGCACTCGGCGACCCTCTCCGTTTCGTCCTTGTCGCAATTGATCGCCACTGCCGACTGAGACGGGGAGATGGACTCTGAGATGAGTTTCAACAAGCTAGGAACAGTGTGTAGAGCTTGCGTGTACATGTACCTCTGTATCAATTGCATAGATCGGTGTATAGCTAAATTCGGTCTTCTGTCTGCTCCCCACTATGGTTATACCATGATGTCGACCTAAGTCGACCCGCACCAGTCGCTTCGCTCAAATCTATCGATTGCTTAGAAACTCTTGATGAGCACTTTATACTTTCCCTTCACCTAATTTTCCGGCGACGTGGTGGAAGCATAACGCCCAGACTGCGAGGCCAAGAACTCTGCCAAGCTCCATGTTGCCAAAATTCAACAAGCTTGACTTATCGACTGAGAAACGTCAAACAAAATCAACAAAACAACTTTGGGGAGGTGGCTGAGAAGAACGGAAGGGCGTGGCCGCGGCGATGACGCGCTACTTGACTTTCTCTGGGAACACCGACGGCATGCCAAAGGCGCGCTAAGTGGCTCCTTTTTGTTCGACTAAGGCCGCCGTCGTGGTTGGCGACAGCCCTCCTCTCCACAGCCGCACCTTCCTCTTCTTCTTAGATGGGCGCCGCCGATTTCTCGCGCGAACGCATAAACATTTACGGCCCACGCCGGAACAAATGAGTCGCCGCGCCCAAAGAAAGTGGCAAATCGACTGCGCGCGCGGCGGTTCGGTGCGCGCGGCCAGATGGAGGACCCCGCTCTGGTCAAAGACTTTGTCTTTCGCCATCTATTCTTGATTACAGCGAGGCGGACGATCGGGTTGGACAGACAGACAACTGCGAAACTATGCGCAGTATCGGAGCTCTAACTGTCATTGTGTGCAGGAATACATGTACAGCAGACACCTAGAGAATGCTACTCTATCACGCAGCCATCGTCCATCGCAGCAACGAAAAGCTTGTGAAATCCGCTAACGTAGCCCATGGCGTCCGCTCCACACGCTTCCTTCAGAGGTCCGTCTGCGCAGTCCAACAGTCGGCGAGTGGCGTGGCACAGCCCTTTGCGAGACGCAAAATCGTGAAGGTCGATTTCTGCCAAAGCCGCTGCGCATTCCGTCCCCTTCGTCGACTTCGCGAAGCGCTCGAGACAGCTTCCCTGCCGTTCGTAGCGCGCTCGCATGTGCAGTTGGCAGATCTTGGCGATGGTCGTGTTGTAGGCCCTTCCAACAGGCTCTGGCAAGCAGCTGAGGTTCGCCAGACAGGGCACGAACGCCTCTTCGAAAGCGGCGCAGAAGTCGCCGAAGAGCGAGGAGTTGGCGATTACGGAGATGGGCGCGATCTCGTACTCTAGCAGGCGGTTCTCGCACCAGAGGAAGCGCTCGAAGTCGTCCTCGCCGCAGCCGGTAGTCAGGCTCGCTTCCGGCAACTCAATAGAGCAGTTGGGGTACAAGGCTCGCATATAGGCGCGCGTTCCCGCAAAAGACATCTCCAAAGCGGGCCAGTCGCACTTCCGGCGAACGATGGGAGCCATGCAGGCAGAAGTCGACTTTGTCATCAGGCAGATCTGAACGGCGCGTGTCGAAGCTTCAAAAATTTGCTAAACGATGTACATTATACATGCCACAATTCGCGCTCACTTCCATGGCGTCAGCAGTGCGATAGTTGCCGTCAAAGGGACCCATGCAATCTGCCACGTCTTCTCTTTGGAGGAAGCTGCGTAGGCCGCCGACCAATCCCCTTAGACAGCCGATGTCTTGTGCGAACTGCGTCCGGTTTTGTTGACAAATGAAGTCCAGAAGAGCGACAGTGGCTTCGACGTTGCCACTGTGACAACTGGCTAGCTTCCTCTCCCGCTTGCACTGGTGGAATTGGCTGCAAACAGTTTACTGCATTGGAGGATGAATTCGTCAAAACGCAAAAAGATTTTTGTGCTGTCAATCAAATTACGATATCTACAATCAGCCATTGGGTTGACATCGACAGCAACGCATATCTTGTGGGTGCCTACTGGAGAGGCTCTCATTGTTTCAAGGTTCAACCTTACTCTAGGGTGTGAGGTGTTTCAGTGAAGAACGATAATTCGAGGGGAACTGATTGAAGGTAACACGGTAAGTGAAACGAACAACCTTTGCATATTTCGTCGCCCTCAAACCAAAAGGGCCTATGTCACATTTTTGCAATTTTGAGATATGACCAAAAGAAGATTTCAAATTACCATAGTTCTTTTCACGACGCACTTAGCGCATTTTATTTGTTATGCACCCATAGCCCCATAAAAGCTATAGTATGCCTCCAGAAGAAACATGGATAGCTTGTACTGTGTCCCAGATACTCTCCGTTTTGTGCAACCACCTCTGTCACATAGGCCCTTGTACCAAATTTAACTCTGCTACTTAGGCCTTTGTACCCAGTTTTCTTAAGCACATAGACCCTTGTAGCCAATATAACGTTTCGCACATAGGACATTGTTGACTTTTCAGACCTTTGAAGGCGTGTATCTCTCTACCAGTAGTCAGCGCGCACTTAGGACTTTGTGGAAAGAAGCGCCAAAATCACATAAGCCTTTGGGTACCAATAACTCCATTTCGACCAAAATGGTACATAGGCCCTTTTGGCATGAGGGCGACGATTTGAATAAAGCAACTAAATCTACTTAACGAAGCATCTAATTCTAAACTAAAGCCAACTTAAGCAAACACCACATGAATTAAAATGCTGCATGTATACCTGTTAATAGTACTGGCGTCTGAATCCTTCGTTTACAAAGTGTTTGGAAATCAGCAGAAACGACGACTAGCGCAAAGACCTCCGTAATAAGGACATAACAGAGGTACGTAGTATGTATTCGGCTATTATGTCATGCCGCTTGAAAATCTGTCATACTTATCATCGTCGCGTTTAAGAATGAAAGGCGCGAACCAGTTTATCGCCCAGTCGTTTGAAGCTATATTAAGAGTCTAACTGATCAACTTGCTAAAGTAAAAAATATAACAATTAGAAGATCAAGAATGGTAGAAGCCAAAGTCCCCTTTGACATCTGGCCGCCGCTGGCCCTGCTGCTGCTCTGGACGTGGGCGACGGCGTTCGTCGCGAGCGTGGCAGTCGTCGGCTGCTTCGGGAAGAAGAAGAAGCAGCAGCAGCAGAAGCGAAAGACGCCGGCTAAGAAAGAAGCGCCGACGAAGAAGACGAAGAAGACGGCACCGCCATCGTCGAAGAAGCATCCGCCGCGACCGCAGGCGAAACCGAGGCAACAACAACAGCAGCAGAAGACAAAGTCGAGTCGTCGTCGAAAGGAGACGCCGTCGCCGCCGCCTCTGCCGAAGCTGTCGACGGTGACTCCGGCGCCTTCGACTGGGCCGAGCGCGGGGACCGGATCGGCGACGTTGCCGACTGTCTTGGACCCATTCAAACAGAGTCCCGTGCCGGACAGTTGGATAGCGCCGACGAGCGACCTTTTCATGGGCCCGAAGGAGGCGCCGCCACCGCAGCAGCAGTACGATCCGCCCTTCGCCGACGACACCCAGTTTTCCGCTCATCCGACGGCGCCCGCCAAGCCCGAGGACGGCAAGAGGGCAGGCGACGAGGCCAAAGCGTCGAAGCACGAGACTTCTAGCGAGCGAAGGAAGTCGGCCAACATTCTGCGCACCAAAGACGACGAACCGCTGCCGACGCCGCCGCCGAAGCCGCCCGAGCCGGAGCTGTTCGTCGCCCGTCGCGATCCCCGCTACCGGACCCTGGACGACATCAGCAGTGGAGTGTTCGAAGAGGCGGCGGATACGGCCGTCTGGCGCGCCGACGGCGTCGACAGTACGGCGCTGGAGCAGACCGACGCCGACAAAACAACCGTGAAACTCAGTGAGCGACAAGACGAGGAGGCGTCTTCGTCCTTGCGTCTGGTGGACAGGCAACCGAACGACGATTCCGGCAGCTCGGACGCCAAGAAGCAGCAGCAGCAGCAAGCGGGCGAAGGCGCCCAGAATCCTCCGAAAGCCGTCGTCGACCCCAACTACCTGACGCTGACGGGCCTCGGCAGCAGCGTCTTCGAAGGCGAAGAAACCATGTGATGTCGCAACCTACATTCGCGTGATCGTGGCGATGACCACCCTACGTCGCTGTGTGCCCCACAGCCGGCCTTCGACCCTGCTTCGTGACAATGACTGAGCGTGCGCAAGAATGGAATAACTGAGAATCTGACCCACCCCAACGCACCTATAAAACGTTCATATACTTTACTCGACCTCAGATGGAACATGTTGCGGTCTATGGACGTACGCTTGAGCTGTTCTCGTGTACACCACTACAATAAAATTCAATAAATTGTTAAATAGAATAAATCAAATAAAATAGAATAAATCAATAAAATTGTTAAATAAGTACATCTGTTGTAATAGGTACATAGTCATGTACAAAACATCATAGATGCGTGTATGTATGTACATGTGCGTATTTCATGCAAATAAGGAAATGTTTAAAAATATGTATTTTCACCTGACGTCTTCGCATACGTTCTCCAGTTGAAAGGTGTTGCCCAACAGTATAATAGGCCAGAACTTGTGCCTGTCCAGTGGCACGGCACATTCGTTGTATTCTTGCAACTGCTCTGTCCCGCATGCCTCAGCTTCGCTGCTGCCGTTGTTTTTTTTTTTCTCTCTTCTCGCTCTCCGGCGGCCTTTGTGTTACTGTAGCTCCCGAAATTCAACTTTTCAGTTTCGACCAATAGAAGAACAAATGATCAGTGAGTCGAGAGCTATCCAATAAGCTCGAGATCATCTCCCTACGACGCACGCTGAGCGAGTTAGAGCGATTTCTGCGTCAAAAACGCGAGAATGTCGCTTTTCGTGTTGCGTGTTTGCGTAATCAAGAAACTTTTTTATGCCAACGAAAGCGCACGTCGAAACCATTCAGTTGACCTACCGCACGCCGCTCTACGACTTAAGACGAGCGAGTAATAGCCGTTTTGCACCAGCTTGAAACCTTCGGGGTACTGTAGCGCGCGTAATTCAAACTTTTGAATTTCGAAGTCTCTTAGCAACATTACCAGTAAGTCGAGAGCTATCCATAAAGCCCAGAGATCACCTTCCTACGACTTACCAACGCCGAGATATGAGAGCGTGACGAACGCACGAAAAGCTCTCGCAGGTTTCGCCCGGCTGAGGCCGGGCGACAAAAAGTTTGGGGAGTGGTATGGGTGGGGCGACTTCACCGAATGTGGGGGGGAGGGGGCGTACGCGCAACCGCCTCCCTAGATCCGTTACTGGTTCAACCACAAGGTCTGCTGCAATCCCAAGTATTTATCACCTGAAAATCCGTTGTTAATCAACGCCGCGTCCAGCAGGAGAACAACGAATCCCTGTAAACAAAGAATACGATAGGAATACGGCACTGACAGGGGTGGGGGAACTTAAAAATTTTAGCAGAAACTAGTAGAAATGCGACAATGTTAAAAAAGGACAAAAACTGTCAAAACCGCTCAATTTGGCTCAAAACGTTTAAATTATAGCGCCGCAGGCGAAAATTTTTGAAATTCAGGAGGTTGGTCTTAAAAGGGGGGGGGGGGGGGGGAGGGGTGTCACCGGGGCGGGGAATGGGTGGGGCACACCTCCAGCTTGAGGGGGGTTCTCGCCTCTCCCCCCCCCCCCCCCCATACGCCACCCCCGCCCTGGTTAATACGTCAAGTCATATGCCAGATTTCAAGTCACGCACTCCTCGCCCCTCCCCACTGCTTGAATTAACACTAACCGAAACGATGGCCTGGGGAAGCAGCAGCAGCATTGCGCTTGTGATGGTGGTGGAGAAGTTGTACGCTATGTAGGCGAGTAGAGCCGCGGCCAGGGCCACACCCTGCACCGTCTGGAAGGCATATGGCGGAATCTCCAAGGAAAATCTGAAAGCCCGAAGCCAGCTGCTTTGTGCATCGACGAATTTGGAATCCCGTCATCCAGTGCGCTCGCACAATGAATTAAGGTCAATAACCACTCTCCGAATGTCTGACAGTTCCACCCCCCCCCCCCCCTCCACGCGAGCCTTATTTATCGAAGTTGAATTTTATGAAAAAAGTTTTCGACTTGGTACGAGTCTGCCGCATATTACTATCCTCGCACGCATACGCATGCGTTCATAGCAATGAGTCAGTTATCGAACAGAGTTCGCTATTTTCGCCGTATGATGCTGTTTGAGAAGGATTTCGAGAGGCGCTCACATGGGGATGGTCAAGTCCCGGAGAAAGTTGCTTATTGCCAAGGTGGCGACGAAGGCACAGCCCGTCGTCGCCGCGTGCAGATGGAGGAAATTGTCCTGAGAGAAAAATTTGCGAAGCCTTCAAAATATGAACACTCGGTTTAAACAAAACAAGCTGTATGTGTAAAAAGTTCTATCTATACTTTGTGTCTGTCAAATTATGGTGAACGTTATAGTGAACTTTGTACACATCGTTGATCGCGTCTGGAGAAAATGTCCTGAGAACGTGTACCTTACTACCAAGTGCAGCTCTCCTCGCGATGCGGTTGTCTGTACAGCTGATCTAAACCTCAGTGATATCGCCGCGCTCGCTATATGTTATCGGCATGATACGACGCCGTTTATCTGATGTTTCCTACTGTGTGAAAACGTGACATCCAACAAAAAAACTTGCCAAAAGTTTCGCGCGGTTGTTCGTCATAGAGAATTCCTTTTGGCGTCCTGCATTTCTCTATCCGCGTACACATTCATTAACAAACAGCTGTTTTGGCCTAGACGAAAATGTCGATTTCTGAATTTATTTAATATCTATTCTAAATATCTCAAAATTGCAATTTAATGAAAGTGTAAAACTATGTCACAAATTCTTATTGGCATGCGGCCTCACAATTTCTGTGTTCATATTCGTCAACAAATGACGTTCTATTCTTGTCACTTTAATGAATTTTGACAAATAATCGCGCATTTCAATAAAATTTCACATTTGCAAAAATTTTGTTTTGTGGCACAAATTATACGCTGTCTATGCGTTTTCCATTTCCAAGAAATTTTTCCGCTAGCCCATCAGACGAAAATGTCGATGTTGAAATTTTTAAGTTTTAATTCTAAGTATATTTCGAAATTGCAATTTAATAAAACTGTAAAGCTATGTCAAAAATTCTTATTAGCACTGTCGAGTTAGTGAAATCCCGGATATTCCAGTTTTCACCGACAGGTTAGGAACAAGCTGTTTTAAAAAAGTTGAGTTGTTTTATTAATACAGAGTGGTTTGTGAGTGTTTTAAAGTGGAAGAGCAAAAGAGTGGATACTTTTGTAAAGTATTTCGAAGCCTTTCCGATATGACGTGCGCCCGCCCGAAGTCCACTATTCATGCGCTACTTCTGACACGCTCCTTTCTGAGGGGGTCTTGCAGGGCAACATTGGAATCGCCCGGGATTAATTTTTTTCGCCGCCCCCCAGGGCGGCGAGTATATATGTCACAGGCGATGGCCGTCTTCAGGCGATAGCCGTCTAGACGGCTGTCGCCTGGTCGATCAGGCCGCGGCCGTCTAGACGGCAATCGCCTGATGCGTCAGGCCGCGGCCGTCTAGACGGCAATCGCCTGATGCGTCAGGCGCTGGCCGTCTTTTCTTTCTCTGTATTAGTTTCGGACACAGTATATTCCTTCCAGTTCAGGCTATGCTTAGGCTCGCCCTGCGCCCACAGTTCACAAGAGTCAGTCGGCGTCGCAGTCTGGCGGGTCGAAGCTTAGGCTTAACGCGACCGGTGACCGACTTCAGGGCGCGCGGAGCGCGCCCTGAAGTTGGTGGTCGCGCTAAGCCTCAGCTGAGACCCGCCAGGCGCGACGCCGGCCGAGTTTTAGTGCAAACGGTAAGTGGAATAAACACTCCTCCATTTACTTCACCTCCTGCTCAGGCCTGCTGTGCCCCTTCCCTGCTAGCGCTGGCGACAGCTTTCATTTTGAAGACGGCTGTTGACTGGTTCATCAGGCGATAGCCGTCTTTTCGAGCAGAAGACGGCCATCGCCTGACGCACCAGGCGATGGCCGTCTTTTCCCCGAGAAGACGGCCGCGGCCTGATCGACCAGGCGATAGCCGTCTAGACGGCTATCGCCTGAAGACGGCTACTGACTGCAACATATATACAGACGCTAATGTCTGTTCGTGTGTGGGTGGGTGTCACAAAACTAGACATGACGGTTAGTGCCACCCAATGGAGTCGAATGCGCTGAGTAACGTGCCGTTGTCCGTTTCTGTTGCTAATTTCCCTATTTCGAGATATTTACAATTAAAATATGAAAATGTCAAAAATGACACTTATATTTACAAGTCGTATCGGCAAAGTTTTTGCTGAAATGGAAAGGGCACAAGACGCGATGAATTTGTGACATAGTTTCGGATTTTGGAATTCACCAAATTAGGGATATTTTCAAGGTTTTTGTCAAAATTCCCAAATTTCGAACAATTCAAACAGCTTATATTTCAAAACTTCTTTGCACCGATGTATCGAGCATAGTCTGCCAAGTATTTAGCAAATAGTTTCAGCAATTATAATTAACGAAATTTGGGATATTTTTAAGGATTTTGTTAAAATCCCCAAATTTCGACAATTTCAAGCAGCTTAAATTTCAAAATTTCTTTTCACGGATGTGTCGAGCATAGTCTACCAAGTATTTATCAAATAGTTTCAAATTTTATAATTAACGAAATTAGGGATATTTTCAAGGGTATTGTCAAAAATCCAAAATTTCGACAATTTCAAAAAGCTTAAATCTCATAATTTATTTGCGCAAATGTATGGAGCATAGTCTGCCAGGCATTTAACAAATAGTTTCAGATTGTATAATTGACGAAATTAGGGATATTTTCAAGGGTATTTTCAAAATCCCCAAATTTCGACAATTTCAAACAACTTAAATTTCAAAACTTCTTTGCACGTATGTGTCGAGCATAGTCTGCCATGTATTTAACAAATAGTTTCGGATTTTATAATTAACGAATTTACGCATATTTTCAAGGGTATTGTTATAATTCCCAAATTTAGACAATTTCAAATAGCTTAAATTTCAGAATGTCTTTGCATGGTTGTGTTGGGCATAGTCTACCAACTATTTAGCAAATAGTTCTATATTTTATAATTAACGAATTTAGGGATGTTTTCAAGGTTTTTCTCAAAATTGCCAAACTTCAACAATTTCAAACAGCTTAATTTTCAAAATATCTTGGATGTACCGGGCGTAGTATGTCAAGTAATTACGAAACAGTTTCAGATTTTAGAATTCAAGAAATTAGGAATATTCTCAAGGGTTTTGTAAAATATGGCAGATTTCGGCATTTTCAAATGGCTATAACTAAGCAATATTTTTCCATGGATGTGTCGTGCAACGTATGTTTTGCCACGTATTCAATCGAACACGAAATGCGGCAATTACTGTGCGGTTCTGCAATCTACAGCAACGGTGTCGTTCGTAACCGCCCGCATTTGTGACCCAAAAGAAAAGGGCGTCGTCCCATTTAGACCCTCTTCACTCCAAAGTGAACCTGCGGCGAACATTCCTGATCCATTTATGGATCAGTACCCACCAATACAAATCTTATAGGCAACGATTGCCCAAGAATGGCACAAACTACCTTTGAAAACTCGAGGTAACTGCGGCGAAACTCCCCGAAGAAATGCTCAACTTTCTATTCTGACGCACTATTGAATATACTCCTCAAATGCACAACACACTATACAATGCCAATCAACCATCATCGGGTACCCAGTTTTTACTCTAAGCTTGTTGAGCAAGACACACGCATGTCTGAGCGGTTGTTGCAAGGCAACATTGGGATCGCCCGGGATTATTTTTTTGAGCAGACAAAGTTGTTCGTAAGACAAGGGTTTAAAAAAACAAGTGTTTCTTTAGGAATGACCGTTCAACAACTACCTCAACGTTAGTTTTCAAACGGTCGAACGAATGCTGCTCTACAACGTAAGACGAGCGAGTCAGGGCCGATTTGCTGTTTGAACCTTTGAGTTACTGTAGCTCGCCAAATTCAAACTTTTGAACCTCGACTTCTCTTAACGGAATGATCAGTGCGACGAAACCTATCCAGCAACTCAAGATCGTCTTTCTACGACGCACGCTGAGCGAGTTAGAGCGATTTCTATGCAAAAAAACGCGAGAATGTCGCTTTTCGTGGTGCGTGTTTGCGTAATTAACAATTTTTTACGCCAAGTGAAAGAGCACGTCGAAACCTTTTAATTGACCTATCGCACGCCGCTCTGCGACGTAAGACGAGCGTATTAGAGCCGTTTTGCGTTTTGGACCTTCGGGTTACTGTAGCGCGCGCAATTCAAACTTTTGAATTTCGACTTCTCTTAACGGAATTATCAGTGTGCCGAAGCCTATTCAACGAACTCAAAATCGTCTCTCTATGACGCAAGACGAGCGAGTTAGATGAGTTTCGCGTTTTAAACCTTTGGGTTACTGTAGCTCCCGAAATTCAAACTTTTGAGTTTCGACCAATAGAGGAACAAATGATCAGTGAGTCGAGAGCTATCCAACCAACCCAAGATCGTCTCCCTGCGACGCACGCTGAGCGAGTTAGAGCGATTTCTGCGTTAAAAACGCGAGAATGTCGCTTTTCGTGTTGCGTGTTTGCGTAATTAAGAAAATCTTTATGCCAAACGAAAGAACACGTCGAGACCTTTTAGTTGAGCTATCGCACGCCGCTCTACGACGTAAGACGAGCGAGTTATAGCCGTTTTAAGTTTTGACCTTCGGGTTACTGTAGCGCGCGTAATTCAAACTTTTGAATTTCGAAGTCTCTTAGCAACATTACCAGTGAGTCGAGACCTATCCATAAAGCC
The DNA here is from genome assembly GCA_030248115.1 of Linhomoeus sp. GSCO2_2. Taxonomy (NCBI): domain Eukaryota; kingdom Metazoa; phylum Nematoda; class Chromadorea; order Monhysterida; family Linhomoeidae; genus Linhomoeus; species Linhomoeus sp. GSCO2_2. The sequence continues at coordinate 13,583 of JASAMZ010011214.1, forward strand.
CAAGATCTCCTTCCTACGACGTTCCAACGCCGAGATATGAGAGCGTGACGAACGAACGAACGAACGAACGAACGAACGGACGCACGCACGCACGATAAGCTCTCGTAGGGGTTCGCCCGGCTGAGGCCGGGCGAAAAAACCCGGATAATGCTCCGATATGCTCAGAACCGCGCAATGCACTGCTATAACGTATAATTCTATTGCCTGAAGGTCGTTTGGTTCCTTCCAAATCAGGCTATGCTTAGCGTCGCCCTGCGCCCACAGTCCACAAGAGTCAGTCGGCGTCGCAGTCTGGCGGGCCGAAACTTAGGCTTCGCGCTAAGCCTCCGCTGAGACCCGCCAGGCGCGACGTCGACAGAGTTTTAGTGCAAACTGTGAGTGTGACAAATACTCCTCCATATAATTCACCTCCTGCTCAGGCCGGCTGTGCCCCCTCCCCAGCGCGACTTAGCATTCTAAAGCACTCGTTTCGGCACCAGTACTCGAAACTATAGGAGCCTCAATTTATAGGCTATTTTCCTGCAAAAGGTTAGTGAAAATTCAGCTATCATGATTTTCACTAACCTTGCACGAAATCTCGCAAATCCGAGTTTTCATTAACTTTCTGTAAAAACCCGAATAATTTGACATTATCCGCGTTCTCACTGGATCCGAGTAGTCACGGGCGCGGCGAAATTAGAATCACGTTGTTGCACGTGGATACAATAGGCATGTGCCAACAGGTGTGTGCGGTGCGTAGGTACTGCGTAACTGTCACAAATGTCACCGCAGACAATGCGAATTGAGTTCAAAAGTAAGGTGCAATAAGTTCAAGCGTTCGTCCCTCACAGTCAAAGAAAACATGAAGGGGTTTGGTTGTGGTACTCTCCCCGCCAGTATGGTTATAGAAGCGAATATGGTAGGTGCGGCGATGGAGAAGAATACGCCAGAGTAAAGCAGTCCCTCGTTAATGTCCATTGTTCGACCACTCCTGTCCCTTGTTTGTTGGAATGGCTGACTTGCTGGAAGTGTTGATTCAGGGCAAGTTTCTGAGGTCGGAAACCTTGGTACAACTACAGGTTCCTTCCCGCTAGTGTGAAGAAACTTTTGCACAGTGTCGCTACATTTCTTTAATCGATGCTTAATACGTTTCCAAAATGGCCAATTGTACTCGCCAGTCGCCACAGTGCGAAACAAAGCTAAAATATTAGGTTGCTTTGGCCCTTTGTCTACACTGCAAGTCTGCATAGACATTCAGTGCAACAGGACAGGCCATCATTCATGGACTCACTGGATTACAAAACCCACTAAAGCCTCATTCCAAAGTTCAAGCAAACAAATTGAATTGACACGTTGTCTTGATGATGCGTCTTGGGTATTGCATGATGGCAAAGGCATTTCTACTGCACAGATTACATTCTTCACCAATGCCTTGAAAGAAATTATTGTAAAATAACAACATCCGCCTCACCCCAGAAACTTGCTTTGTTCACTGAAACGGCTCAATAGCTTCTGCTCGACTGTCGGCGGCTCTAACCGTTCTCCCTTATCTCTTCCTGAAGCGGCTGTCCATTCCCTGTCAATCTCCTTGCTTATCAGCACAAAGGAGGCCGGCATTACAGTGTTGCAGTGCTCACCTTTGCTGCTTGCAGTGTAGTTCAACCGAGTGAAAGCGGCACTGAAGTTGCCAATCAACTGTTGACAGCGTGCATAGTTACTTACAGTATGCGGATGTGGTACTACAACCTACAATTCGTATAAAAGGCATTCCACGCGTTTTAGTGCGCATCGTCATACTAATCTGCCCCAACGTGCACTTGAACGCCGAGTGTCCAGTCCACTCACTGTCGACCAATCAATGGCCTCGTCAGCTTGACATTGGAATGCTGCAGAAGAAGTGCCCTTACCGAACTGCGAAGCGCCCGCTCCTTTCTGTTACCGTGCAACATGCATGCCATCCGGTGTTATCAGTGACAGGCCTGTTTGTCTGAAGGGCGTGAGGACCCGCCTAGCGGTTTTACGACCGGCGCACGCGGTCGTTTTTACAGCAAAACTGTTTGCTGCGTTGCGAAATGCATCCTCCTCGCGAAGAATAGGAGTCAGGCGCGCTACACTACATACAGCAGCTACTGTCTTATTCACTCCGCCCCCCCCCCTCCCCTCGGCCTCCCAACCCAACTCTCCCTCCCGGCCCGCAATCCCTTCACCCGCCCTACTCTTGTGTTATGCAGCTGAAAGACTGCCCTATCAGTATCTACTGTTGACATTGCTCTACAAAACGGAGTGGTTCAAAGCCCAACGCCCAAGTGACGGAGTAGGTAGCGTTGGGCGACAGACGGCCAGACACTACAACTTCATAAAATACGAAGTGTACAGAGGGGATTGGACTTGGGCCACCTTTGCCACGACGATCCATTGTTCCGAACAGCACTGCCTGATTACAGAATCTGTAGCCTTTGAATGCAACTCGATCATTCCTAGACTAAGACCAACTCACCGACTGAGGTGGAGAAGTGGAGTCTTTTCGTTAACTCTACAGCAGTACAGCGTTACCAGAGCAACATTGAAACATCTAGTGTAAGTGCAGATACATACACAACAACCGTCCATTGTTTCTTTCTATGTCTAAGGAGGAAGGCAAAAGCACACCTATCAGTAGACATGCTGCGCTGCGCATTGCCAAACGAGGTATGTAGACCCTACTCGTTTGGCCTACCGCAATTGTTCGGCCTACACACCCATCACCTCAAATCGATCCTTATTTCAGAAAATTCGAATTCCTATCCCTTGTTCTTCAGAAGTGCTTGATCTTGGCGTGCTCGGCCATCATCTGCCAGTAGGGGTTCTGGGCCACTGGGACGAACTCTCGACCCATTCTCATGCCCATTCCAGGATCCATCTTTGGGACGCTGCTCGAAGGGACCATGCCCACCACTGGCTCCATCTTGGGAACATCGCCCGATGGCAGATACATGGGCAGAGTGCGCTCCGGGGCACTTGGCATCATCATCATTGAGCTCATGGCCATGGCATCATGTGGAGCCATCAACAGGGGGCCCTGATTAAAAGAATTGAATTAATGGTTACTGTAGGGTCCAGTACGCCTCAGGGGAATGGAGAGTTTGCACTACGCACTCATCTGGTCGTACTACAGTACAGTCCGTAGGGTACTGAGTGCGTTGTTTGTGCACGCCGGTAAGAAGTTTGCCCACGGTGGCACGTCAATGAGAAATCAACTGCTGAATCTGAGGTTAACGCCAGCAAAATACCTAGGTATTTACGTCATCACACCTGTCGACTGAGTCGGCGGCGAGTGTTAGTGTTGTTGATTTTTATGAACGTCGCATAGGCCGTGGCTCCAGCTACCACAGCCTGGACAAGGCCCACCGCCAGCGTCTCCGCAGACCCTCCTGCCATATAGGCGAATCAGCACTAGACATTGCAAAGTACGTACAATGGGCACGGTAAAATTTCACAAACTATGCGACTATGCGACAATGCGCGTTTTGGCGATATTTGTTGTTGGCAGTTTTGGCAAGTCATTCGTTGTTAAGCGTGACGGCTTTACACAGGTAGAAGAACACCTCAGCTCAGCGGGTAAAGCCAAGTCATAGACTGGCAACATTATTTGTCGAAGTATGACAATTATTTCGAACTTACAAAACAAACCTCCTCTTCCGCTTCACGACCTCCTCGTTCGCAAGAGGGAATTTGGTTTCGTGGTAATATTGCTTTCGTCAAGGATTGGTTTTAGAGCAGCAAAATCGCCTTTCAAGCTCTGCCTTTAAAGAAGTACAAAAAGTCAACTTTGTTTGCAGGAACATGAAAGGGCGCGTCACACTCGTTCAAACGACATGTCTTACGCTTGCCAACGTCGCAAAACGAGCGAGCAAGAGCCGTTTTAGTGCTAGACTAAGAATAACGTCGGTGCATCGACCCTCTACCTTCCCAAGTTTACCTCGGAATCCGAAGCCAATCAACGCTGCGTCCAGCAAGATGATGACGACCCCCTGAAAATATCGCATGTGGTAGTTATGGTTTGCTGTTGTACAGGGTGGGTCAAAAAAGTGAGACCCCTAACTATGCGGCCGCCGTTCTCAAGCATGACTGCACCGATTGACTTCAAATTTGGTGACAACACACTACAGGGTGTTGTTGATCGTCGGTACAAATTTCAACCAATTCTGTGCATCTCACGCCAAATGGCAGCTACGCGCGCAACACCATGCCGAAAATTGGGTGCGGACGGCGAAGAGGAGGATGGTCATGTGAGTCGTCATCCGTAAGATAGTGATCGGAATGCAGTTCGTTAGACGGTGTGGGACAACGTGTGACTATCAAACATTACACTGTCTAAAAAATCTGAGAGATAACGAATACACTGTGGAGTCTACGGATGTCTACCGTCACCCCATTACCAGCGTGTGGCATCTGAAGGATGTGATTGTGCAAGAGTTATGAGGTTAACGGACAATTCGATTTACCGGTTTCGGCCCCCGCTTGCAGCAAGTGGTCGACCAGGGTGGCGGCCCCATCGAACAGCCCGAATCCATGATCTGAGATTTGCCGCCATCCTCCTCTTCGCCGTACGCACCCAATTTTCGGCATGGTGTTGCGCGCGTAGCTGCCATTTGGCGTGAGATGCACAGAATTGGTTGAAATTTGTACCGACGATCAACAACACCCTGTAGTGTGTTGTCACCAAATTTGAAGTCAATCGGTGCAGTCATGCTTGAGAACGGCGGCCACAAAGTTAGGGGTCTCACTTTTTTTGACCCACCCTGTAGAAGCCGAAAACTCCAATTAATGAAACCTCCTACGACTGTAGGTAGACAAACTATGATGCCCAGTGTACCGTACATTGTTTGTACTTATCCGGCGATACAGTTTCCTTGGCGCTCACAATCGATCTATCCTTTAGACCTTTAGAGGTGCCATATATCGAAGAGGGGCGGGGGGGGGGCTTCCCCATCTTCTGCGCCATGGTCCAGAAGGCGGAGGCAAGGGGGGGGGGGGGGGGGGTGTTACTGGACTTGGAGTAACTACAACCTCTGGGTTGGCTAGAGGTGGTGCTACTTCCAGGGGGGGGGGGGTGGGGGGGGGGGGGGCTATTGGATGAAATACGGCACAGTTTTGTGTGAGCAAGCGAGCAAACGAGCAAATGCCGAACCGAGACGACGCCGTGGGGAAGCAACAGCAGCAGGACGACGGTCGAGTCTAGTCTGGCGATGTAAGCTATATAGGCGAGTAGAGCGGCTATCAGGGCCACTCCTTGTATCGTTTCGAAAACCTCCGGGGGGATATCCATGCCGAAACTGCAAATGCACTTACTATAGCTGCACTACGATACCTATTCATCTTGATCGCTCTTGCAACCCTGGCAAACATCAAATCGAAAATTGAATGCCTCCCAACGCAAGCGGCGCTACAAGCGTATCGCTGAGTTAAAGGCGTCTAACGCCAGGGATATACGGAAGCCAGCGAGTTTTCGCAAGTGCGCCCCCCCAGCCCACCTCCCCCCACCCCCCCCCCCCCCCTCACCCACCCCCCTCCCCTCCGACCTCCCTCTCAAGTTGATAAGTTGTCGGCCGCACACTCCCACTCAACACTCACCACAAGCCACCTCCACTTCTCCCCTCTCCTCACCATGTGCAAATCGTGCCCTGAGCTGAACGCGACCTTGAGTCCATCAGGCCTACGAACGTACCTACATAGGTCCTCAGCCTAAGTCAAGGCACTAAGCACCACAACTCACAACGTCTGTGAAACACTCGAGGCGCTCACATTTCCAAATTGGTTGGAGGAAAGGAGGTCGTTGTGAAGGCGGCGAAGAAGGCGCATCCGGTGGTCCCCACGTACAAATAAATGTACGAGTCCTGCGTGAACAGAATTTGAAATAGAACACGTGACACACAGATATTATAACGCCTCATATACATGTTGCAGGCCATGGCCGTCTTCAGGCCATCGCCGTCTAGACGGCTCTGGCCTGGTCGATCAGGCCGTGGACGTCTAGACGGCGTTGGCCTGATGCGTCAGGCCATGGCCGTCTTCTGCTCGAAAAGACGGCCATGGCCTGTGACATACATACCATCAAGCTCTCAATTTTCTGAGTCTGTCCGATTCAAGTCTGTCTGTTTGTCAGTGCGTCTGACTGACCGCCCGCTCTCCCGATTACTTATGCCGATTTACAGGTACATATCGGCTCTCATGACCTCGGAAACCAACCGTTGGAAAATATCGGGTTTGTAACCTCGGCAACACCGGCAGAGACTGTACGCACTACGCATTCTATAATCTACTAAGTCTCACCGCCCCTCTCTCGCTCAGTATGGTGATGAGGGCGAGGATGGTGGGCACGGCGATGGAGAAAAACACGCCCGTGTAGAGCAGTCCCTCGTTGTCTGTCTGCACCATCGTGTTCCGCTCCGCTTCGTTTGTTCGGATGGCCCGGTTTGGGGTTAGTCTGTGTTCTTAGGGCTGGACAAGTTTCTGAGAGATGGTAGAGGGCTGCGTATGAATTCAAAAAAATGTGTTATAGCTTGGCGGCGCTTGGGCGCCGATCTTTAGAACAGTCTAGCTATGGAAATGCCCAGCACGCTTTACTTATCCACAATACTTGGCAACATCCGCTAAAGCGCAAAATCTTGCGTTGCTGCAGTACCATATGATCTTCAGTGAAGTAGAGCTTACACTGACTGTTCATTGGCTAATTGTGATAGAATACCCACCAAAAGCTTGTTTTATATTCTAGCGAACAGTATTCAAATCATGGCAAGAGTAATAATGCAAGAGTCATTGGCAAATTCACGTAATACTGCTACTGTACTATTTTACCTTTGCAAGCAAAATGAGTTACACAGCCTAGCCACAGATGTAACGGCCCAATAACAAAGCTTGCCAGATCAGAGCCACACCCAACCCAGAAACCTGCCTTGCCCGACGACAAAAGTACAATAGTTTCACGTTGCTGTCGACGACGCTCTAGTAACCCCTCTCTCTTATCTCTCGCAGTTGCGACCGCTCCCTCCCGCCCACTTAGCGCATTAGCAAATGATTGGTCAACGCGGGCCGCTCCTACAGAATTTTCTATGCGCACGTGCGCGCACTATTGTCCAGGTGATTATCAGTTAGCCAGCCGCTAACAGCTTTTGCATGCAGCAAGCGCATATTCAAATTGGCATTTTGATTGTGCCGTGCTTGCACAGGAACATTTCAAAGATGACAATAAAGCAACACATTTAGCGCTGTAGTCTTCACCAAGTACTGACTGGCCTACTATTGTAGAACAACAAACTTTTGCGACATACAAACTACAAAGCTATTGCAGATTGCCCGCTGTTGATCTTTTGCGCGCAGAAAATTTCGCGGTCTGCTGAAGGGTTTAAAACGTTGGCGTGTACTTTTTCGCGACATAAAACTTTCGAGTACGGAAGACGACCGCAAAATCCGCGAAAGTCTTATGCCCGCGAAGGTTTGATGTTTTACAATAACCGACACTAGTGATGGTTAGTCTTGCTTGACTAATGTCTTACAAATCACCACCAGTCAATCAACACTGAGTCTTTGTGAATAATACTGTCGTGTGAATGTCATTGTGTCGAACTCCCGCCTCCAACAGAAGACACCTTATAAAAGTATCTCTCTGCGCTACCATCATGTCGCCAACTAAATTTCACATGCCCACTTACGCTTATCAGGAACAGGTCGCGGCCGGACCTGTTTTCCTTGACGGATGGCCTGACTAACTCTCACCCTTGCACCTTCTCCCCCCCCCCCGCCCCCCCCCCCCCCCTCTTATTTCTCGGTGCCCTGAGGTTCACACGCAGGCGCCACTGTTGCACAATAGGTGGGGGCCGCTGTTCGCAAGACGTATTACATAGTGTGACAAGAAACCCACCAGTTTCGAATTCCCTGTCTCCCTTAGAACGTTATCGTCAGGCCCGGCGGTATCGTCGGTGTCGGTCTATTCTTCCCAATGGTCAATCATATTGCTTGTGGCAACTGACGACTCAGCCGATTTCCCTAGTAGTCACAGCTCAACGTGGTAAGACTTAACAGCGTGTCAAGAGCCGTAAGGAACGCAAAGGGCTTCGTCGTCCACGTCCACTAGCCAACTGTCGTCACAGAAGTTGCCCGCGCAGCACGTGTCGGCACCTGAATCGCACACTTCGTTCGTCGCGACGCAATTCTTCTCTCGCTTCTTTCTTGCGTGCGTTTCTTGGTGCTCGTCTTCTTTCGCTTCTCCATTGTTGGGCGGCTCCTGCGTTGACGAGAGAGAGAGAGAGAAATAAACATTCTTGGTTACGAGTGGTGTGGTAGAGCTACTGTGTATATATGCAACTGTGGTGCTACCGGAGTTTTCCGAGCGCCCCCCTCCCTTCGCCAACAACAGCTCCTCGAAGATGGGAGAAGGAGGGGGCTGTTTCCGGTGGGGGAATATGGATATGATAGATATGCAGCTCGGGACATACATTTGTACTGCCTGCTCGTCCCCCCTCCCCCCCTCAAGCATAGGCAGCAGTTCGCGGCGTTCGCCGCAACGATTTATGGTCAGAATGAAATTTACGTCTCTGTCTGGTAGTGCCACAAATTGAGTTCCGTAACACTATTCTGAGTTTTTGTACAGTCTCTACCTACCTAGCTTGACTACCCGCCCTTGTTCTCGGCACTGGTTGTTACTACAGGTGTCGATATGTAGCTCTACTACATATAGGTAGGTATATGTAGGTATACACCTTCAACTTTTAACCGACCTCGTTTACTAAGCCTCGTTTACTTCGACCGACCTCGAATCGGCGGGACGGGCGACGGCGGCAGTGGTCACTATCAGTGCAACAATGAGAAGCATCGACGAATCATTATAATCGCACGCGTGTAGGCACTGTACCGCGCGCCTCATAAATCCAGCACCCCTGCCTCCCCATAGTCAGCAAGCTAAACACGGCTTGGGTCAAACTTTTGAAATTTCAAAGCAGAGCTGCCTTTAGGACGTCGTTCATCAAATTAAAGTGTCTTCTAACCACTCATGGCCAAAATAGTTGGTCAGAACGAATAATCTATGAATTTAAGACCCGCTGCCTTGTGGTGTGGCAGCTGTACCCTCGGGATCCATTTGAATGAAGGCAAATCTCGAACAGCAGCGCAATTTACAGGCACACTTGACAAATATGTAACCGACTGGAGGTGATAGAAGAGTTCTGTGCTTCAGCATCGGCCCATCAGCGGCATCACTGGTGTCATCGAGCCCGCAGTGCTTCACAGTGATACATCAGTGGAAGTCGAAAATCACTGCGACCAACGGTGGGCAGGGGAAAATGACGGGTCACATATAAATCGGCACTTCCACATATATTCTGGTACTTGCGCACATAAGCGGCACTTCTACATATAAATCGGTACTTGCACATATAATTTGGTGCTTGCACATATATTTCGGTACTAGCGCATATTAATGGTTTTGTAGGTGTAAACGCGTTCACACTGGGCAGCGGCCGTTAAAATGAACCGAATGCTTTCTTTTGCGTATTCTAAAACTGTTAATTCCATTACATCATATGTGTGAAGCAATGGCCGTCTCGTGTTTCGTTACATTTCTTTCGGACACAGAATATTTCCTTCCAAATCAGGCTATGCTTAGGCTCGCCCTGCGCCCACCATGCACAAGAGTCAGTCGACGTCGCAGTCTGGCGGGTCGATGCTTAGGCTTAGCGCGACCGGTGACCGACTTCAGGGCGCGCGGAGCGCGCCCTGAAGTTGGTGGTCGCGCTAAGCCTCAGTTTGAGACCCGCCAGGCGCGACGTCGACAGAGTTTTAGTGCAAACTGTAAGTGGAATGCACACTCCCCCATATTCTTTGTCTCCTGCTTAGGCTGGCTGTGCCCCTTCCCTGCTAGCGCTTGCGACAACCTTCACTTCGAAGACCGATTTTGCCTGGTGCCTGACTGGGACACACACAAGCGCTCATTTGCTGACACAAACACTCTAGTTCGTGTGCCCGGCGATTCTCTGTAAGCAGGGGAACAGACACGCTGACTGGCCGATTATATGTGAAAGTCACGATTTATATGCGATAGTACCGGTTTATATGCGATTGTGCCGATTTATGTGTGATTGTGCCGATTTATACGTGGAACTGCTGGGTATTTGTGATAGTGCCGATTTATATGTGACAGTCCCGTTTTATATGTGCCACCACCCAAATTATATGTGATGAGTGCCGTTTTAAATGCGATCCATCCCGCCACCCCGGTGGGCGCAATGCTTGCACCGCGATTTGCCTCGTTTTCCCATGCTCCGCGATGCTATCATTGCGCTATCATTGCAGGTCGCAGTGATATATTAGGCCTAGGTCTACCCCTGCAGTGCTGTATCTAGGGTTTATTGATCTAGTCTAGGCGTGATTGATTACTTTTACTTCCTTCCAACACCCATTGCTGGTCATCAATTCTGACGCTACGAGATCTTTCCTCATTCATCACCCGGCAGGTGTGGGAAGGCCGTTGCTGTGTTACGACATTCAAACCAATCGAAGTACCGTACATCTCCTAATTCTGTACAGTCTCTGCGACGCTAGCACAACACTTCATTGCACATGCATTGTGATGCGATGGTGCAGTAATGTACCCGAGAAGATTGTTGATGTGCATTGGAAATCCAATCGGTAAACCTACTGTACGTCACCAAACTACTCGCTTGGCGATGCTACCGTTTGTACAGGTTTCCAGAATCGAAGTCTGCGCATGGAGTGCTACGGCAACATCCAATTTCGTCAAACGGCCGGCGCGGAAGTCAGCTCAATTTGTCGCAAAGAGGTCCGACAGTCAGAATATTTCGCCCACTCGAGGATATCACTACTCGCGACAACTGGCAAACACAGCCGATTTCTAGTCACAGCTCGACATACTGAGACTTAATCGCCGAGCCAAGCCCGGACGCAAACAGTTGCTTTCGCTAGCCAACTATTCTCCTCACAACGGCTGCCCAAGCAGCAATTGCGCCTCTTCGGATCGTTCGGATCGCACGGTTTGTACCTCGCAATGCAATTTTTCTCTCGCTTCTTTCGTTCGTGCGTTTCTTTTGGTTCTTCGTCTTCTTTCGCTTCTCCAATGTTGGGCGGCTCCTGCGTTGGTGAGAGAGAAATAACGTTGTTTGATTACGTGCTGCGCCAAAACGCTTCCTCCCTTCGCCAACCACGGGCGGTCAAGCGGAAGAATCCGGTATTGGAACGTGGATATGATAGATATGTAGCATTTGCCACTGCCTGCTCGTCCCCCCACCCCCCCCCCCCCCCCCGCCTCCCAATTCGCTGCGCCCGCCGCAACGAAAATGGTCTCGGGGAAGTCAGTCTCTACCTACCTAACTTGACTATCTGCCCTTGCTCTTGGTGCTGGTTGTTACTACGGGCCGACAGCTATACGACATACAGATTTACAAATCACTGTGTCAGTGATTGGTCAGTGCCTCTATATTCATCCTTGTGGTACCTAACTATTTCGCTCATTCATTACACCTTTAACTTTGACCAACCTCGTTTACGCCTCCGGTGCCGCCGCCGCTCGCTTCGACATACCTCGACTCGGCCGGGCCAGCGACGACGACAGTGGTCACTATCAGTGCAACGATGAGGAGCATTGACGACCTCATGGCCGCACGCACTGTGTTCTGTGCCTCAGAAATCCAACACCCCTGCCCCCTCATCCTCGGCAAATAAAAAACGGCTTTGGCCATCACTTAGACGGTTGAAAGCAGCCAAATGACTGTACGACGTCTGACACCAAAGCAAAGTGTAAAACCTCAAATCCATTTGAAAGAAGGCAAATTTTGAACCGCAGCGCAATTTATCAACACGCTTGAGAAATAAAAACTTCAAAATTGGATTCGTGACCTTTATCTTGATTTCGTCAGCAAAGTACAGCTACTTGCGCTCTAATGGCGTCCGTGCGAATGGGTCTAGGATAGTTAAATTTGGTGCAAGATCGTTCCGAGATGTTGCGCTTTCTTCCTGCTGGCGATGGGTTTGGATGGGGGGGGGGGGGGTGGTTGGAGGAGAGACCAAGATTTATGAGGCACCTGGCACAAGTCAACTTGATCAAACTCGATCTTGCGCTGAAAAGCTGGTTATATGGATGCGTCACTTCACGTTTTGAAGAGCACAAACAAGCGATTGTCGCCGCGAGAGCGGTGAGCATTATGTGAACCACATTTGTCGCTGCTTCTTAAAACTTTTGTCTACAAACAAACAGTTGTCTTGCAGGTAGTCCTTTACGATCACAGTTTATCGTGCCAATAGCGCTCGGAAACAAGCGAATCACAAGTAATGTAAGGATAGCTCCCGCTACATCGGAAATGCTTCCACTAAAACGTTTTGCAAAAGCTCCCACCCCAAGAGACTCACAAGTCACTCTGTGTAACTGAACAATTCACTTAATATATGTACACAGTTTGCTCCTATATGTAATAAATCTGAAAAGAAACATAAATTGAGAAACGATGAACATATTCTGAGCAGATGCCAGATGGGCCCACTCACGACTAAAGCGAAGTGGCCTTTGACTTACCTGCCCGCCAATCGACCGACGACTCCTGATAGACTTTGTGATTCGAACGACTAAAGACAACGCTGCAAAGTGCAATAAGTCAGCGTTCATTTATGCTGCCAAAACGCGCCATCAGATGTCGTCCCACCGCTGGGCTGTTGCCCGCCCCCACGGTCAATTTAGCGCGCTAACAAAACAAGCCAGTGCAGTGTCGCAGGCAATTGCCCTATTCAGGTACGTAATCGACGGCAGCTGTCGCGTGGTCGATCGGACCGTCTAGCTAAGCGTCTGGATCTATGTAGAGCCTGAATGGCCCAAACCTAAGCATCGCATGCTTTAGCGAATTGCGCAGGTTGAGATTGTGGAGACTCGAGCGGGGGCTCTCCCCGTATCGAAAGTTAGACGGCTGTCCTGTTTGACGGGGGCTACACTGCCCAACATGACTGCAGAACACTCTAATCGGACGAAGAAAGACCGAATTCGCGACCTCGAGTACTGAAGTTATATTACCTGACCAGTATTTGATTTTCCGTGAACCTAACTGCGTCGTTTATTTATGCTCTTCATCCGTCTGACACGTCGAGCGAGCGACGATTAGAATAGACAATTGTACTGAACCTTACCCTACTATTTGTGTAACGAAGATTTTTGTGTAGACTCCTGAGTCCTGACCTCAAACAAAATTCACTGGAGCAGCGTTTGTCACTGCGCAATTGAAAGCTTACTTTACTTCCTTTGCTGCGTTTCACAAGTGACTGCACCGAACGAAACAACGAACCCTAGACTGCAGGCCTAGAAAGTACCTTCCTTGTCACTGGATTAGAACATCTGCAAACAGACGCCAGCATAACAGGTAGACGACTATATTGTTCATAGACGAGTGCACTTGTTGTGTGTATTTATTGAGTAGAGTGCGTCGCACTCAGACAACAAACGAAGTCCACAGAAAGGCAACAATTTAGACATCATGCAGGAAGAATTTGTTGCTGGAATTGTTTTGGGTGGCATTTTAATGAATGCTGGACAGCTGACACTAGTGGCGGCTTTGAACAGCGCTGCGACAGAGAAGCACGATGGCGTTTTATTGGCTGGTAGAGATCACGAGTTGTACATTTTCGCTTCAAGCAATCCAGAAGAATTCGACAAGGTTTGCTCGTCTCATGGGGGGGGGGGGGGTGCTGTGGGAATGACGACGACGACGACGACGACGACGACGACGACGACGACGACGACGACGACGACGACGACGACGGCGGCGACGACGACGACGACGGCGGCGACGACGACGACGACGACGACGACGACGACGACGACGACGACGACGACGACGACGAAGCCGGTCCCAAGCCCGGTTGCAAAAGGAGGAGGGTTGGGAGAGGGGACTGGGCCTCTCTCCTGTAAAAACTTGGTTCCACGCTGGGGACGGCTCTGCCTGGCAGTAACGTGAACCGAGGTCACGCAACGCCCAGCACCACTTCTCGACACCTGGGGCCCCAGAGCTCTGGGGAGGAGCAAGAAGCAGGACCATCGGAGGGACTTCACCCCTTGACCCGTCGCATCCTGCGACTGGTCCGGACTCAGCCGCCGAGGATTGCCGTGAAGGGAGAAGTCCCTTCACGGAAGCCTTTCACACGCGAGGGCGACCGAGTGAATGAGGCTTAATTGGTGGCGATGCCCCCCCAAGCCACGTCGCCAGGCTGGGACGATACTCCCCTCCGCGAGATGGAACTGTGGGCGGCTCCGCCGTCGCTACAACAACAACAACAACAAACGACGACGACGACGACGACGACGACGACGACGACGACGACGACGACGACGACGACGACGACGACGACGACGACGACGACGACGACGACGACGACGACGACGACGACGACGACGACGACGACGACGACGACTACATTTCTATGTTTCAGGTGTATCTCGCAAACGTTTTGGATGCCGAGCGGCGTGTGCAGAGCATGCAAGTGATATACAACCCTGCAACAAAGGTGACCACGCAGGCTGTGATATTCACCAAGGAAGACGGACCAAGATACAGATATCTTCTCGACAAGGCGAATGTGGGCACTGAAGAGCAGTTGATCGACCGAGCCAGACAGCAACAGGAGCAGGGCTTCCTTCTGACGGAAATCCGGCCCGTGAGTGTACTGTAGTGAAAGCAGAGTAACAAGGCTGTGAAACATTCACACTGAACGATAAGCGTCTTGGCTTGACAAACTTTCAGGTAGTCTATTCGGAAGGGCGAGCGCTCTTCGCGAGCAAATACGTCGAGAACACCCAAGGCCGAGTGGCGGTGCGGTTTGGCACACCCGAAACTCCCCCTGAATCCTTGGGATTCCACATTGTGGACGTGGCAGGTTTCTACGCAGCCTCAGGGGAAATACGCCACGTCAGCGTCTGGCACAACACCAACCTCTACCCACCTGAAAGCAGATACGCCCATCAGACGCCAATCGACGACTGCAGAAGCATGGATGAAAGAAACAAGAGAGATGGATTCATCGCCGTCAAGTTTCAGGTGCACAAGTACGTACAATAGGT
>JASAMZ010011217.1:7500-42908 GCA_030248115.1 Linhomoeus sp. GSCO2_2
ATACTCCAAGTGCAGCTATTCCCACGATACAGTTGTCTGTACAACTGATCTAAAGCTCAGTGATATCGCCGCATTCGCTATATGGTATCGGCATGATACGACGCCGTTCATCTGAAGTTCCGATACGTGTAAACTGTAAATACATCACATCCAACAACAAGCTGTGTGTGTAAAAAGTTCAACTTATACCTTGTGCCTCTCAAGACATCAAAATTGCAATTAATTGAAGCTCTAAAACTATGTCACAAATTGCTACTGGCATACGGCTTTACCTTTCTCCAATCACATTCATCAATAAACGACGTTCTATTCTTGTCAATTTATGAAATTTTGACAAAAGATCGCATATTTCTGTTAAATTCCACATTTGCAAACATTTTTGTTTGCGCTACAAATTATCCGTTGTCTATGCCCTTTCCATTTCTGAAGAAATTTCGCCGCTAGGCCATCAGACGAAAATGACAATTCTGACATTTTTAAATTTTAATTCTAAATATCTCGAAATTGCAGTTTATTAAAACTGTGAAAGTATGTCACAAATTCTTTACCGCTTAGTATATAGGATCTTTACACACATCATTAGCCGTATCTAGAGAAAATATCTTGCGAACGTATTCCATAGTGTGGCAGAATAGAAATTTGAGCATTTCTTCAGGGTTTCGCCTTCAGTTCTCAAAGAAATATTGTGGCACTGTTGGGCATTCGCTACCTACACTATAAGATGCATTAAATGGCAAATTTCGCTAATTATATAATTTGAAACTATTTGCTAATTACTTTCCAGGCTCTGCCCGATACATCCATGCGAAGAGATTTTTAAATTTGTGCTGCTTGAAGTTGTCGACATTTGGAAACTTTGGCAAAACCTTTGAAATATTCCTAGTTTCGCAAATTATGAAATGTATAACTGCTTGCCAATTACTTGGCAGGCAATGCCCGATACATCCATACAAAGAGATTTTGAAATTTATGGTGTTTGAAATTGTCGAAATTTGGAAATTTTGACTTAACCCTTGAAAACATACCTTAATTAATTTATTAATTAATAAATTTCGTTAATTATAAAATCTGAAACTCTTTGGTAAATTCTGGGCAGACTAAGTCTGATACATCCATGCTAAGGCATTGTCTTGTTTAAGCCATTTGAAATTGTCGAAATTGGGAGTTTTGAAAAAAGCTTGAGTCCGTCTATAACGCTCTCAGATCTTGGCGTTGGAAGTCGTAGGGAAACGAACTTGGGCTCTACGGAAGGTCTCCTCAACTCACTGAGCTTTGGGAGATTAGTTTCGAATTTTAAAAATTTAAATTTCGCCCGTTACAGTAACCCGAAGGTCAGCAAGCAAAACGGGTCTAACTCGCTCGTCTGACGCCGTAGAGCGGCAATCACACGTCAGGTGAAAGCTCTCGATGTGCACTTTCATTTGCCAGCAACAAAACTCATTTTGTAAAACTCGCACCATGGAAATTGACATTCTCGACTACTTAGCACTGAAAGCGCTCTAACTCGCACACCTTGCGTCGTAGAGAGACAAACGTTGACAAATTATTGTCACTTTCTTAACAGCGGAGCTTGAAAGGGAGATCTTGCTTTAAAAGCGCAAACAGACAGTTAGACATTGTCAAACGTATTACACCTCGCCTTCGTGAAAACATGAACTGACCGCAAGACAATGGCCCTTTAACCGTTACTGTGCCGATCTTCCAACTTCCGTCGTCCTGACAGGTTGCTGTTTCCACATTCGAGGACAGCGGGGTTTCAGGGTCGGTGCCCTCATCAACAATTGGTAAATTATCTGCCGGGCAAGTCACGACGACCGACTCGCCAGATTGAACTGACGCGTCGTCCGATGTTAGAATGGGGATGTCACCAGCTAGGTTAGCCTTCGTGTTGATCTTGTTGCAAGTTGGAGCTGCTGAAACGGGCGGCTTGCCATCGTGTCGTCATTGAATATGTGTACAGAAGCTAAAAGGCTAATCCGTGAATCAAGGAACCATTGAAGCTTAGCCAGTTTCGTTGCTCTAATAGGCGTGCACAAGGGACGTTCACTTGCTCGTTGTGACATACCATACTCTTTGGTAGGTCGACCTGAATAGGTGCTAGTTTGTTGACTTACGGACGCAGCTCAACGGCCCATCAATCCTTGAGTCGACGTCGTCGTTCCAGCTGTAAGTTCCGTCAGAGTTGCACTTGGCTTCGCGGCTAGGCGTGCTAGGAGAGAGCATAACGCCGGCGGTCGCGATGCGTCGGCCATCTGAGGTGAGAACTAATGGAATAACACTGGTCGCGTCATATTTTGCGGTATACACCTCCAACCGCAACCGCAAGCAGGTACAATATGTATGAGACCACAGCAGGTGTACTATTACATGTGTATTGCTTGATTTCACAGCAGACCCCACCAGTTGCAGAGATTCAAAGTTGGGGTTACAGTTCGCCAAAGTTGCCCAGGAAGCACCATCGCTCGAACCGTTCAGCACTGGCGCCACTACTCGACAACGAAGCTTCCGCGGCGGCACTTCCTGGCCAACTTTGGCGAACTGTATGGCGTTATTCAGGCTACAGAGTCGATCTTTGCAGCAGATGAAGACTCATTTGCTTTTGCATGTAACAGTGCAAGTCGCGTGAAAGTGGACTGCCTATTGCTAGAGTTATAGGCTTTCCAGTGAGGCACTATCAGAAAATACATGGCCCCAACTTTGACCCCTACAACTTGTGGAGTTTTCTGCCAAATTAAGCCATTTTGCAACACGTGTAATGGTATCGTGTTGTGTCCATCGTGTGCAAGTTGCGTTTGTCTAGGTTCACTCACACAAAAGTTATTAAGATTTCCGATTTGTTGGATTTTGGACCTTTCACATGTCATTGTGGCACCTACCGTTGCACTGGACATCCACGGTAGCGGCACTGCCAATTTTGTCGAGGTTTGGGACCAATGAGGGAGCTGGAGCGTCAGCACCTTCTGTTTCGAGGGCCTCGCAGTTCTCTGACAATTACAGAATAATGAGCACGGCTTTGTCATTCGAATGCGAAGTTGGAAATCACATGCGGTTTGCCAAGCAGTTACCGCTTAGCGGTTTGGTTTGCTATGAGCAAGCTCGGTGGGGGTTGTGCAATGTACTCTACTGCGATAACAGTGCGTTTGCTCTGCCCTTGGGACTCACTACCGTACTTACAGATACGGTGTGCAAATGAACCGAGCGCACCAACTTATGGCTGCCGTGCTCAAGCTAGGCTCTGCGTTTCAAGCCAGCATTGAGACATGACATGCTACTGTGTGTTCTTGACAACCTGTGAAAATTTCATGTCATTCGATTGAACGAACAGAAAATTGTGTCGTTTTGCGCAACTCGATGTCGAAAATCCGATGCGCCGCCCTTCAGTGTGAAGATCGTGGCCATGTCGGTGTCGTCCTGGAAGAGAGCGTCGGCACGCCACGCTCTCCACAATGAAGGGCGGCGCACTAGATTTTCGACGTCGAGTTGCACAAAACGGCACAATTTGCTGTTCGCTCAGTCGAATGACATGCAGTTCTCACAGGTTGTCAAGAACACCCTGCAGTATGTCGTGTCTCAACTCTCAACTCAATTTGGGTACGGAACTTATAGTTATGCTTGAGCACGACTGCCATGAAGTTGGTGTGCCCAATTTCTCATGATCCCTCCCCCCCCTCCCCCCCACCCACCCTTGCACTTGATCGCTCCCACAATGAGGTGGCCACCGTGCAGTGTCCATTCTCCAGTTGAGAGGCAGGTGGCCTTGACCTTATTGGAAACGGCGACGAAGGTGCGGTCGGCCGCGTCCTCCACCAGATCCTCGGGGGAATCTCCGCATTCGATGGAGACTTCAGCGTCCACCTCGTTCACGGCAGCGTCGGGCGTCAGAGTGGGCGCCACCGATTGGTCGTTGGCCGCCTTGGAGATTGCAGGACACACAACTGAATGGCAGAATCAGCGTGAAGCGTGCAGCTTCAAATTGTGCTCCGCAATGCGCATCAGTTTTCAGTGGGCACAACCTACATACGTGTACATCATGTAGGTCGGCGTGTTGCTGTCATCTTGGGTGTTCTGTTGACCATGCGAAGTTTGCAGCGTTCAGTGATAGCTGTCAGAGTATTACCTATCTCTCTGAGTGGCTCTAAGCGCTGCATCATACATGGTGAACTTTCAATGGCTACCCAGGCTTCAGAAAGAATTGTTTGGTGACATTTCGGCGGCTTTCCAGTCAGCTTCCTCCGGTCAAAACCCAATCACTGAAAGAACGAACGAAATTTGGCAGACTGCTGGCGGCCGGATACTGAACGTCGCCAAATAAATATTTTTGAAGCGCTGGTTAGCCATTTAAGGTTCTTAATATTACCGATCTCGTTGTAGATTGCTAAGAGCGAGAGCCCACCCTTGCACGACAGCGGCCCTTCCACTTCATGACCTCCAATCTTCCAGCTGCCATCTTGCTGGCATTCGGCGGTCTCGAAACCGGAAGGCAGCTCTTTGTTGGCAGTAGTATCCACAATGGGGCCTGAGGGGCAATTCACCGAGACCTCAGTGCCGGCGTCGTTTGACGGGAGGTCGTTGGAAAGCGTAGGGATTTGGTTGGCACTGTTGATCTCGACGTTGATCTTTGGGCACGTCACAGCCGCTGAATCGCATCGGTATTTCCCTTTGATTCTATGGATATATTGAAATTGAAACGCGGCTCTTTGTATACAAGAGCCAGATTGTTTGAAGTTTGGCGTGGCGAGGGGGTAGTGTTGAGGGTGGAGTAGGGAGAATCAACGAGGTCTTGACGCATTCTTACAAGGCGTGGTGGTCGATGCTGCCGCTGTCGTTGAGGACGTCGTCACAGCAACCAGGCCCTTTGTGGTGGCGGTGGCATCCTTCGCCACAGTGGTAGTGGTTGTAACTTCAGCATCGGTAGTAGTAGTGGTGGCAGTTTCAGGACAAGTCGTAGTGGTAACCCCGGAATCAGTTGTGGAACCTGAAGGCGAACCATCGTGTGGCTGAATTCGTCCGACTGGATTGCAGTCGTATGAGAACGCCAAACGTCACCTGCAGTAGTGGATGCACTCTCCACTACTGCAGGTGACGTTTGGCGAGAGTTCTACACATGTGCGACCACACTCCCTTCTGAGCGGTTGTTGCGCGGCAACATTGGGATTGCCCTCGTCGTCTAGACGGTCACGGCCTCAGGCCCTGGCCGTCTTTTTCTTGCTCTGCTAGTTTCCGACATATGTAGCATATTCCTTTCAATTCAGGCTATGCTTAGGCTCGCCCTGCGCCCACAGTGCACAAGAGTCAGTCGGCGTCGCAGTCTGGCGGGTCGAAACTTAGGCTTAACGCGACCGGTGACCGACTTCAAAGCGCGCGTAGCGAAGCAAGAAAAAAAAGCGAGACTCTGCCAAGACTCTCGCTTTTCCAAGTGCGCACCTTTCTTTCACTCGCTCAGCCTTTCAGTCATTCCCTTTGCGGCTCTTCTGTTACAGAGGGAATTGCGGCGCACCCTTGACTTCTTTCCCACGCAAGAAGTTGGCGCGTGATCGTCTTGACGTAGGTATCAAATTGCGGACTGAGCAAGCTGTTCTAAAAAGTTGAGTTGTTTCATTAATACAGAACGGTTCGTGAGCGTTCTAGAGTGAAAGCGTGAAAAGGGTGATGAGTTTTGTGCAGTGGTTTGGTTAGAAGCCTTCATTGCTTGCGTCGTTACAAAGACTTTTCCAACTTTGAAAATTGACTTCCTCCCATTTGTCGAATCATGTTGTCACAATCAACAGCTGGTCCTGTCCAAATGACGGTTGAATATGATGGCTCCACAACAGGCTGGAACGCAGGCCACCCCACCACCATTGGAGCAGAGTTCACTCTTGAAGTCCTCACATGGGTCTTCGACGAAATGACAAGGTCGCTCGTCTAAACCGTTCCATCTGTGATTGACTCACTTGCAAAGTATTGTTGTGGTTACACGGTTACGTTACGGTAATGGTACGGTTACGGTAAGTGTTGCGTCACGGTTACGGCTATGGCACTGTTTAAGTCCTACCCTTCATGCAGCAGTATTCCATGTCTCTGACGCATTTGGGGGCCACCCCCTCCACCAGTCTGCAGCTGTGGCACTCTGGGCAGTTCATGGCGGCTTCCGTTTTCAGGCTGCAGGTGGGGGCGGAGGGGAAGAGGGGATTGATTTGGCCTGGTCCCTCCGAGAAGGGGGGAGGGAGGAGGGGAGTAGTGGTGGGGGGAGTCGGATAGAGAGCCTGGATGAATGCAGGGGATTTTGTATTTGGTGATTTGGTGATGCGTCACCTTGAATGAGTTAGAAATTTTGTATTTGGTGATTTGGTGATGCGTCACCTTGAATGAGTTAGAACCAGAATCAGAAGGGCACAGTACTTACTACTTACATGGTGGCAGATGCGGTTCACGTCGATGTCGTAGTAGAATGGCTGGCAGCAGGAAGCGCCGCAGAACGCCGCCTCGGGGCATATACTCTGGTAGTCCTGGCACGGGTTCCTCCGGCATTTGGCGTGCATCTTATGCCCGTCTTCTTAGACCGAACAAGAGCAGAATTCGGGGTGCAACGTTTACAGAGTAAGAAGCGCAACCTACCGTCGACGCAGCAGGAATAGACACTTTCGTAGACGCACTTGGTCTGCCAACCCACGAGCCGCCAGCCCTGGCAGTCGTTGCAACGATGCGGCGGCAGCATTGGGAAGGCGTACATCTTGCAGTCACGGTACCGGGAAACTGAGAAATTTGTCTTGTAACTTAACATGCAACGTGTTTCATTCCGCCGAGCACACTCACTTGGAAATAAAGGTCCAGTGTCGCCTCTCCCGTGTTCAAAGCAGCGACAGGCGAGTAGTGCGATGACAAACAGAGTGCCTTTCATTTTGCGGAACTGCAGGGATTCAACCAACAAATTCGCTCCTTCTGAAGTTCTAAGCTTCACCGGAAGTTCGACCGCATTTCAAGCAACTGCGTGTGTGAATAATGCAACCCGAACATTGCCGCCGAAACCGAATTCAGGCGCCTGCTGCTTACTGATCGAGAAAGAGTCGAAGTTTTGAATTTTCCACCTCGTTGGTTAGGCGGTTGGCGAAATACTTGAATTGCAGATTTGCTTCCACATCAAGTTGGAAATGCAGGCGACGAAATGAACAGAAGTGCTCTTACGAAGCCCAAAATAAAATAAAATGTTCGTTCGATTGGACATAAGAAAAGTTCTGAAAACGAAACCTCTGAACTCACAAGGGGTGTGGAATTGCATATGTATTTGGGCATGAGACAACGATCGGACGAATGGGCGCACTATCCAGATTGTCTGAGCGTTCTTGACGTTGATGTCGGAACTTGAAGCACATACGCTGCTTGTGCTACTGGTTGTAGGTACGTGGTACCACAGCCTTGATTGAGTCGGCTGCTCTTTGCACAGTCCTGCGTGTACGTGTAAACCCCCCACCACCACCACCATCACCATTACCATCACGACCGTGGCCGGGCCCATCTTTGACAAGCACCCTATTGCTCGCTCCAATCTTCTTTCGCGATGTGTGCTTTGAAATTCAACGCAAATTCTGTCGGCTCGCTCAATCGAGGCGCGCTTATGGTTTGGGAAGCACGCCAGCTCCAGATGCGTCTGCAGTTGTGATTTGTGCAACAGAGATTGGGAAATATTCAATTGCGTATTCGCGCCAACGCAGGCAATACACCGCGGCCCAAAGTGTGTCAAGACTGTTAGGTCGCTCAACCCTCTGACCCGCCACATCTCCTCACACAGAGCAGCACTTGGCGAACAAGGGGTTCAGTTGGACGCAGCGAAAGCCCCCGGGGCAAAGAAGGTGGTCGCAACTCTCTCCGAAGACGGGAGTGAGCCAGGTACCGGTCTCGTCTGCCGGCACGTATGGGCGACCGCCCTTCGGACAGCTCTTGGAGTAGGCATGGTCCATCCATTCTGCAGAGAAGCAAATTTTGCTGCAAAATTAAAGTCTCGATTGACAAACAGTCTGGTTCCAAACAGTTGAATCCTTGTGTCTGATTGACATTGCAAGGAGTTACGTTCTTTCAGCAGAGAGTGTGAGCACTTCACGGGCTCAGACTAAGCTCGTCGGCAGCGGTTGTGAAGAATGTCAACGTTAGTTAATGAATAGCGCACCTCCGACAGTGGTGTTGCAGCAACTGGCCATGTAAATCTCCCAGCCAAAAACGCACTCGCTTCCCTCGGGGCAGTTCACCAAATCGCAAGCGGTTCCGCCTTTGTGCCGGAACCACCGCCAGTTCGTCGGCTCGGGGTACTGCAGTTAACACAGGCTCAAAAGAAGCACACGTGAAGGCTTATCGGCGACCACTGGACTTAGGCTTACCCGTTCAGTTGCCTTCACGCCGTACCACACGCAGGGTCCGTCGTCCATGACTGAAATTGAGCAGTACGGTACTCGTCAATACGCGAATCCTGGCTCTCAAACCCACTCATATTGCGACTTTGGCAGGCCGCCCTAGTGGTGAAAGCGCCCCCACGCGGATGGACGCAGAAACGCCGAAACTTGAAGGGCATGCAGACGAAGCGTTCCCGATTGAAGTACCAGCCTTGCTCGAGGGGTTCCCTGCACAAGCCGGGGTAATTGCCGCTGTTGTACACTGAGAATTTTCGAATGGGCTCTTGCTTCGAGGTATCTGAATAAGGATGTCTGAATCGAAAGTTTCCTCCATGACAGCCACTGTAAAATTGCTCACAACGGTCCAGGCAGATTCTATTGTAGTGCTCGTCGAAGTAGACGGGCTGACAGCAGGAGGTGTAGCAGGCGTAGGCCTTCGGACAGACGTCTTCGTCGTCGCAGGGATTCGACTCGCACTCCGCGTACATTGGGCCGTTATTCTCTGTTGCAATACAACATGCACAACACGCACCTACAGAGTACACAATGCGCATGAGCGTTCACTCTGACCAATGCAGCAGCTTCTGTCGTCAACGCATCTGGGCTTGTGGCCGGTGGCGTAGCGACAAGTCTGGCACTCGTTGCATTGCGTTGTATTGGCATCTCTGTCGGTGCACTGCGTCAGTGGAAGTGGGTTGTCTGAGAGAGTGCTATTGCTGTCAAACTAACATCGATCAAATCTTTCATTTCTCACTCACACTTCCGGTTGGCTGCACCGTCGCCTCCAGCACCTAAACGCAATTGTTTTTGTTCAGCTGGGTTGTCATGCTCATTTCTAACGAGTGCAGCCCACCCACCTCCGTTTGCGCACTCGCTGTACAGTCGTTCCAATTCCTCGACTTTCCTCTGCTTCTCCTCATTGGACATGTAGAGTTCAGTCACCTCATCCGTCAGTCGCTTCAGCGGGGCTTCGTACAACGCTTTGCACACTTCGGGTATGGGAGCGTAACTGCCGACGACGTCTGGCTTCCAAACGTCATAGTCGGTGTAAGGGTCGGTCTCGCGCTCTTCTACCTCTAGCGCGTCATCTGAAAGTTCAGTCGATGCCAGACTCAGCATTACAGCGCCTGTCACCACTGCGATCAGCCTCATGGTTGAAAGAATATCAAGCTTCTTTCTACTCTGGCTGCACGAGTCGTTCGATCGTAAGGAAGACGACTCGCATCTCTTTTGCAGTTGAGCTGTCGATTCGACAACGAGACTCGCTCGTTTGAATTTCAACAGTGGCGACTGTCAGTCGGCTCTGCTCAATCTGCTGTTCACTCTGAATTTCACTCTGTGAACAACGTGGTGACAATATTCTCGTCTGTTGTGAACGTTGTCGTCAGCGTGTGAAAGCGCACATATGCAGCATTGCCCTTTAGTTCACGCTGCAGGTGCAACATCTCCACAAATTATGCTCTCAATGAACGTCATGGCAATCTCCTCCTCAGACAGAGCAACACTTGGCGAACAGGGGGTTCAGCTGGACGCAGTGAAAGCCCCCGGGACAAATCAGGTCGTCGCAACTCTCTCCGTAGACGGGAGTCACCCTGTAGTAGGTCCATTCGGGGATCTCGTCCGCTGGCAGGTAGGGACGGCCGCCGTTGGGACAGCTGTTGGAGGTGGCCGCGTTCAGCCAGTCTGCGTGAGCGACAGCAGTTGGTTTGTCAGTTGTATTGAGCTGGTGGGAATCTCTGCCCAACACTGGACGTGTACATGTACAGTTGTTTTGATGTCACAATACTACACATTAGTTTCCTTCCAGACAGGTCGTTAGATGTATGTATCTAGGTTGCGCAGCACTGGGCTGCCCAGGGTAGGCAAACAGCACTGCTATGTATGTAGATGTACATGCGTAGTATGTAGGTAGAGTGAGTAGCTTATGCACCTTCGATGGTGCTGTTGCAGCAGTAGGGCATAACAGGCTCCATGCCAACGTGGCACTGGCTTCCCTCGGGGCAGTGCACGAAATCGCACGTTTGTCCACCTTGATTTCCATAGTACCGCCATTCTGGCGTCGTGGGGAGCTATATAATTAGGCACATTCGAGACATCTGAGTAGGTAGTCTTCTTGACAAACACTCGATAATCGGGTCACCCTTACCTGTTCAACAGGACTCACCCTGTACCAAGGGCAGGGTCCAACATCCATGACTGAAACCAAGTTCCAAGGTGTTCCTAGGGAACATATCCATTCAAACGCGTATTCCGGCTCGAACAAACTATATGGCGCTACTCACTCTGATTTTGCTTTTCGCACGCCTTCCTAGAGGAGAAAGCGCCCCCACGCGGATGGAGGCAGAAACGACGCAGCTTGAAGGGCATGCAGACGAAGCGTTGTTGGTAATAGTACCAGCCTTGCTCGAGGGGTTCCCTGCACAAGCCCGGGTAATTGCCGCTGTTGTACACTGAGAATTTTCGAGTGGGCTCTTGCTTGGGAATATCTGAAGACGAGGCAGAATTATAGACTTCTGCATTGCGGCGTTGTGAGACACCGTGACAATACAGCGGTCCAGGCAGATCCTATTGTAGTGGTCGTCGTAGTAGACGGGCTGACAGCAGGAGGTGTAGCAGGCGTAGGCCTCCGGACAGATGTCTTCGTCGTCGCAGGGATTCGACTCGCACTCCGCGTACATTGGGCCGCTATTCTCTGAAGTAAACGGCACTCAAAGGTTGCACTGTAACAGAACGTGCGCTTTCACTCACCAATGCAGCAACTTCTGTCCTCGACGCACTTCTTCCCGTGGCCTGTGACGTAACGACAGGTCTGGCACTCGTTGCATTGCGTGATGTTGGCATCTCTGTCGTTGCACTGCATCGGTGGAAGAGGATTGTCTGAAAGGATGCTGTTATTGCTGGCACACTGGCAGAGTCCTTAACTCGCGATACCTGACTCACACTTTCTGTCAGTCGCTCCATCGCCAATGGCACCTAAACGAAATGGTTTCTTCAAAGGAAAGCTCTCTAGTTTCTAGTTGCCAGTGTGGATGCAGCCCACCTCCGTTTGCGCACTCGCTGTACAGTCGTTCCAACTCTTCGACTTTCCTCTGCTTCTCCTCATTGGACATGTAGAGTTCGGTCACTTCATCCGTCAGTCGCTGCAGCGGGCCTTCGTACAACCTTTTATACACTTCGGGTATTGGAGCGTAACTGCTTATGACGTCGGGCTTCCAATCGTCGTAGTCGGTGTAAGGGTCGGTCTCGCGCTCCTCTACCTCCAGCGCGTCATCTGAACGTTCTGCTGACGATAGACTCAGAAATGCAGCAACAACGATCACTGATGAGAGTAGCCTCATGTTTGAAGGAAAATCGACTTTCAACTGTGGCCCGATCCGAGTCGTTCGATGCCAAAGAAAGCTACTCACATCTCTTCAGTAGTTAGCTGTCGATTTGACAACGAGACTCCCCGATTGAATTTCACGAAAGGCTGCAATTAGACGGTTCTACTGAATCCCAGCATCGCTCTCTGACTCTACCAAGCAATGGGCTACCTGCCAATGCTAGTCGCTCCACAAGTCGGTTGTGGTGAAGCGTACCATAGCACTACATAAACCGTTATCGCTAGGTGCAAATAACAAGCTGTGTGTGCAAAAAGTTCAACCTATACTTTGTGTCTGTCAAATGTTGGTGAACAGTATAGTGAACTTTATACACATCGTTAGCCGCATCTGGAGAAAGTGTCTTGAGAATGTGTACCTTTGTGCCAAGTGCAGCTATCCCCACGATACGGTTGTCTGTACAGCTGATCTGAAGCTCAGTGATATCGCCGCGTTCGCTATATGTTATCGGCATGATACGACGCCGTTTATCTGATGTTTCCTACCTGTGTGAAAATGTCACATCCAACAAAAAACTTGCCAAAAGTTTGGTGCGAGCGAATCCAGTACGCATTTCTGTTTCCGAGTGCCCATTCATCATTACCATCAATAAACAGCTGTCCTGGCCATCAGACGAAAATCTCGATTTCGACATTTATTTAAAATTTTAATTCTAAATATCTCGAAATTGGAATTTATTAAAAATGTAAACCTATGTCACAAATTCTTATTGGCATACGGCCTTACCATTTCCGCGTTCAAATTCGTCAAAAAACGACGTTCTGTGACGGGCGCTCTCAGCGCTCTCACATTCTCATGGTGAATCTCATTGCGCGCTTCTGTTTGTTTTGGTTTCCCAGTGATCTCCATGGTGTTTTGGTCTGTTCCGCGGTGTTTCACGCAGTTTCCCTTTCTCACGCTCGCCGTTATTGTTTGGGTTAGCGCGATGCTACTTAAGCTTGCTCATTGTCTGCTTGCTTCAGTCTTGGAGTTGGGACTATGGGTTGAAGAACTAAAGAACCTGCTGACACGCCCAGAAAATCGGCGTGTCACAAAATTGGTGTCCGAGACAGGATGGGGCTGTCAAGGTCCCATCATCAGGAGGATCCCTTCTCCAGGCTCATCGGCCAGTTGGAAGCTGAAGACAAGAACAAGGCCAGGCGACATCACGCGTCCAGAGGAGACTCCTGGCCATCACAAGAAGCAAGGACGGCGCCTCCCTCTCAGGTTGGCATCAGTAGCGCGCTTTCCAATGACAAGCTTTCCAGTTCTAAATCGACAACGCCGCCACACGCGGAGCGAGGGAGAAGCAGCCAAGAGGCAAGAAGCAAGAGGCCACGAGGGGACAGCGGTCTGGTCTTTGAGGGGTGTCAGCGGCCCATCAGCGGCGACGGCGGCCCATTCTGTGTGGATGTGCTCCAGAGAGGCGACGGCGGCCCAGCAGCGGCGACAGCGGCCCAGCGAGCTACAGGTGTGCTCCCCCTGAGCGGAGCTTCTTCGGCGCGAGTGTGCGCACCAGTGGACCCATCCCCCCAGTGCCAGTCGACACGCAGAGGCTTCAAGGACTGTTTCCAGCAGGGAAGGCGTTCCAACTAAGCCACCACCACCACAGCGGCCATGCCCATCCAGCCAGGCAAGAACATGGCGAAAACGTGAACAGAAGCCGCATGTTGTAGGAATTGTTCTTTGCTTGCTGTCTTAGGTTCGTAGCTTAGCTTTTTCCAAAGGAAGGGGAGATGTGACGGGCGCTCTCAGCGCTCTCACATTCTCATGGTGAATCTCATTGCGCGCTTCTGTTTGTTTTGGTTTCCCAGTGATCTCCATGGTGTTTTGGTCTGTTCCGCGGTGTTTCACGCAGTTTCCCTTTCTCACGCTCGCCGTTATTGTTTGGGTTAGCGCGATGCTACTTAAGCTTGCTCATTGTCTGCTTGCTTCAGTCTTGGAGTTGGGACTATGGGTTGAAGAACTAAAGAACCTGCTGACACGCCCAGAAAATCGGCGTGTCACAAAATTGGTGTCCGAGACAGGATGGGGCTGTCAAGACTGCCAAAGCCCCATCAACCCTCTCCAGACTAGTGATGGCAACCGAAAACTGGAGCGAAATGTCGCAGCACAGTGAATGCGCTACAAGCAGGGCCACTCTGGTCTGCATTCTGCTAGACCTATGTTGGTCTGATCTCGGAAGAGATGGTTCACAGTTCACAGTTCACAGTACCTCTGTGGGACTCACCGGCCAGTTGGAAGCTGTGGACAAGAAGAACAAGGCCAGGCGACCTCAACACCAAGTCGCACAACCAACGAAGAGCCCTGGCCATCACAAGAAGCGAGGACGACTCCCTCTCAAGACCACAGGTTGGCATCAGTGGCGCGCAGTACCATGCCAGCCTTTCCAGTTTCAAGTCGGCTACACGCCCGGTGCGAGGGAGAAGCAGCCAAAAGCAAGGGGCACGAGGGGACAGCGGTCCAGTCTTTGAGGGGTGTCAGCGGCCCATCAGCGGCGACGGCGGCCCATTGTTTGTGGAAGTGCTCCAGAGAGGCGACGGCGGCCCAGCAGCGGCGACAGCGGCCCAGTGAGCTACAGGTCAGCTCCCCCTGAGCGGAGCTTCTTCGGCGCAAACGTGCGCATCTGTGGACCCATCCCCCAGCGCCAGTCAGAAGGTCAGACGCTTCACAGGACTGTTTCCATCAGGGACGCTTTCCAACTGTGCCACCACCACCACCACAGCGGCCAGGTCCATCCAGCCAGAGAAGAACATGAACAGTGAACGGCCGCATTTTCTAGGAATTCTTCTATGCTTGCTGTATTAGGGTTTAGCCTTGGTAGCTGAGCTTTTTCCAAAGGAAGGGGAGATGTGACGGGCGCTCTCCGCGTCCTCACATTCTCATGGTGAATCTCATTGCGCGCTTCTGTTTGTTTTGGTTTCCCAGTGATCCTTATGGTATTTTGGTCTGTTGCGCGGTGTTTCACGCAGTTTCCCTTTCTCACGCTCGCCAGTATTGTTTGGGTTAGCGCGATGCTACTTAAGCTTGCTCGTTGTCTGCTTGCTTTAGTCTTGGAGTTGGGAATGGGTTGAAGAACTAAAGAACCTGCGGACACGCCCAGAAAACCGGCGTGTCACAGTTCTATTTTTGTTGATTTATGGAATTTTGAAAATAATCACGTATTTCTATTAAATTCCGCATTTGCAAAAAATTTCTCTTGCGTTACAAATTATCCGCAGTCCATACTCTTTCTATTTCTGAAGAAATTTCGCCGCTATATCATCAGGTGAAAAAGTCGATTTTCAACATTTTCATATTTTGACTGAAAATATCTTGAAATTGCAATTTTTGGAAACTGCAAAACTACGTCACAAGTCCTTATTGACGTACGACCTTTCCATTTCTGCATTCACATTTGTCAATAAACGACGTTGTATTTTAGTCAATTTATGCAATTTTGACAAATAATCGCGTATTTCTATTAAATTCCACATTTGCAAAAAATTTCTTTTGTGTTACAAATTATCCGCGGTCCATGCTCCTTCCATGTCTGAAGAAATTTCGCGGCTAGCGCATCAGACGAAAAAGTCGATTTTCGACATTTTTGAATTTTTATTGCGAATATCTCGAAAATGCGAAATTAGCAACACAAACGGACACCGGATCCGTACTCAGCGACCTCGACTCTACTTGACCACATATGTCACATATTTTACTTCAGTGCCACGGACGGACACACAGACAGACAGACAGACAGACAGACATTGTCATCCGTATATATACACCTCGCCGCGCTGAGGCGCGGCGAAATATAACGCCACACTTTGAGTTTGTCACTAGCACTGCCAGCTCGGCGGCATTGCTACTCTGGCAAAGACTACATAGTGAAGAGCATAATATTGCACGTATAATTAGATCGATTTATTGCACCGAGCGGCCTGAACGATGCTTAGCGACACAACAGTGATCGCTTCAGTAGGTTCATCTCTTGGCATGCAATTGCTGTCACAGATAAAACTGGTGTGCTTGCAGTACACTCCTTCGTACAACAGTCACAGCTGTTTGAAACAGAACGTCCTTTGCAGTGCATGATAAGCGCCCACTCATCTACAAGGGTCGACCTGTTGCCTACTGTGTCACACGGAATTGTTAACCTGAATTCTGAAACGGTTATTGTCGTATACATGTTTGGCTTGTCGAACTCAGACCACTGGCGCTGAAATGGAGTCAGAAAAGTCAGCCAACAAACGGTGAGCCATGGCGTCTATTCCATGGCTCATCTCATCAAATGGAAAAGGCCGATCAAATTCCAATTCAAACAGCCAAGCAGACGTCATGCTCCACTCCTCCCTGCCATCCAATGGCTGGCAACAACAGCAGGAGAATACGGTACGCCATCCTAAGTCATAAGCAACATATCGACCTCTCTTACCGTCTCATCCGTCGTATTCTCTGCCATATAACTATGGCCGACATTGCGAACTTCAATGAAATCACGATGCCAGACAGCGAAACTTCAAAGCAACCGCCACCAAGGAAGTTTGGAGTGGCTGCTGAACCTATCGACGTCGAGCCCATAAATGACTCTTCTGAAAACAGTGCAGAGTGCCTAGTTCGCTTGTGGGACCTCTACAAAAGGCTGACAAGAGAGCCATCCAACTGCAAAGGCCGCTGGCGCAGGATTGCCTTCCTGCTGCATGCAACAATCGGAGCTATCGCAGTCTTCTTCGTCTACGCCATCATACAGTGAGTTGTACGGCCGGTACAATGTAGCTCACTGGCACTGCCATGCTCACTAAGGTACGTAAGAATGCCATGGCATTCTTCAGACACAGTGGAACATACACTTCTACCCGCTTCGAATCTGCGAACCCAATCAGAATCCCAGACCTAATCATGTGTCCAGACTACAGCAGAGGGAGACGTCGGTCGGTCATCGCCAAAAGGAGTTCTCCTTATTGGAATGCTTCATACCCCTACAGGCATTGGGTTTGGCTTAATGAGAAGGTCATAGAGGCACTTTCGTTGCAAGTGGAAGACATTGACAGCTTGCTCGAACTCCATCAGAATAGTGCAATTCATAGCGAATCAGCTGGAGAAAGATTCAGAAGTTTTGCCCGTCGCCTTCACACTGTGGTTCAGAATGGGTCACTCGACAGACGAACGGAGAGGAGAATGTCCAGTGTATTGCGGCTTCTAAGAGCGAAAACCAATTTAGGCACAAGTGACCTATTCATGGCAGTTACTCTGCCGGTGTACCACCACAGACAAACTAAAGAGAGTCTCCTAATGCGCTGCTTGTATGGACTCAACTGTGTAGACAGCGAACCTGTTTGGGTGTCAAAGAAAATATTGTGCATACTTTTCAATGGCCAGAACAGCTCAGTTGCAAATTCGCAGCAATGGTACACCTTTAATAATAGGAAAATGTGGGTCCGGGATTACGTTCAGAGCTGGATTGGAAATTTGCAGTTTGACAAAGTGTCTCCGTCTGCCTTTCACACCGCGTCATGCCAGTCGAAGGAAGTAACTTCTGGATGCAGTGTGTGGGTGGAATACACGGCTTACAACATTAAGGGCAAGCCTAAACAGACGGCCTGTCAAGATGAGCTCCAGTTGTCGGATGGTATTCAGAGCTGCCACAAGCAGACGTTGGCTGACTATTGGACCTTCGATGCCAGTGCAAGAAATATCAGCCACTATTTCAATGTGGCAATGATAAGGAACTTTGGCCTCTCCACCTCTATAGAGACACAATCAAGCTTTAGCGCACTGAAGATTGTGGAACTTTCTGGAGGAACTCTCGGACTATTCACTGGATTCTCCCTCATGCAACTGGTTCAACTTGTGGCCTTTCAGCTAAAGAGGTGTAGCAGCAATGGGAGACTAAGCTCCACGTTTAGGCTGCTTTCACTGGCCATAATTGGCACCCTTCTTGGCTCCGTCAGTATCATCGACTTGCGGGCCTACTATAGAGAACGATTTGTTCCAGAATTCCAAATAGCCCTGATGACGGAGGATCGCCCAGTGAACTTCCCTTTGGTGCAGATGTGTGCAGCAAACAACGTTCCACTCTACAACCGAACAATGCTGACACATCTGAAAGTCCCACTATTGGCATGGAAGTATCTCCTTTTGCTGGTCAGTGGGCGCTTTTACAGACTCAACATACCGGGTGGGCCAGAGAAACCCCGCGTACTTTAAATTGGAATAACTTCCGCTATACAGCGAATTTTTCGACGCGGTTTGTTGCATACGGTAGACAAAACATCGGCGTTTTGTGTGCTACGGTATTATCCCGTTTCCTCATTTTTAGCGAAAGTGGCATCTTTTTTAAGTTTAACTGTGATTTTGGCGGTTCTGCCCATCTTGTTTGTCAAATTCTTCAATAGTGGCTGCAGATTTTAGGACGGGCTGCGACCTCATCTGATAGATAATTAGACGGGCTTTCAGATGGTACTAAAACGGAATTCTTATCACTTCAGGTTGGCTAGCTACAAGGCGTCAAACTTTGAGAAATCCTTTCCCTGCTCTCCGGTGCCCATTCTGCATCGATTTCCTGCGGAATGGCTTGCCCGCCGAACTTTGATGCTTTGCAACTAGCTAACCTGAAGTGATAAGAACTCAGATTTAGTACCATCTGAGAGCCCGTCTTATTACGTATCAGATGAACTCGCCGCGCCTCAAAATTTGCAGCCACTATTAAAAAATTTGACAAACAAGATGGGCAGAACAGTCAAAATCACAAGAAGATGCCACATTCGCTAGAAGTGAGGAAACAGGTAAGTAACACAGAAAACGCCGAAGTTTTGCCTACCGCATGCAACAAACCGCGTCGAAAAATTCACTGTATACTACAGGGTGGCCCACCGAAAACCCGTGCTCTTTGTCAGCTTATATCTCTTGCGTCTGTTCATCGATTTGGCTCAAATTTTCAGCGATTGTAGTGCATTAGCAAACTTAAGGATGTGCCAAGTTGCAGCTGTTTCACTGAACTAACGAGCAAGCTAGAGCGGGCAACACAAAGATCATCGACAATTCAAAGGCCGCGAAGCTGACAAATGCGCGTATGAGTGGCAATTTTGCTGGAACTTGTATCATACGTTAAGGTGGTTCTTCTCTACCTCGTGTTAAAATATCAGCTCGTTTGATACTGTACAGCGAAAGTTACAGTAGTTTTAGCTGCCGACATTACGCGCAATTTGGAGAACTCAGGAACTTTGACATCACGTTACTCACCCTATGGAGGTTGCAGCGACGTAAGACAAAAACTGTGAAACTCGGGATCACATCCTTTATCACATATCTAACAAGCTGTGTGTGTAAAAAGTTCAACCTATACTTTGTGTCTGTCAAATTTTGATGAACAGTATAGTGAACTTTGTACACATCGTTAGCCGCATCTGGAGAAAGTGTCTTGAGAATGTGTACTTTAATGCCAAGTGCAGCTATCCCCACGATACGGTTGTCTGTACAGCTGATCTGAAGCTCAGTGATGTCGCCGCGTTCGCTATATGTTATCGGCATGATACGACGCCGTTTATCTGATGTTTCCTGCTTGTGCGAAAACGTCACATCCAACAAAAAAACTTGCCAACAAAAAAGTTTGGTGGGAGCGAATTCCGGTGTTCGGCGTACGCATTTCTGTTTCCAATTGCTCATTCATCAATAAACAGCTGTTCTGTTCTAAATATCTTGAAATTGGAATTTATCAAAACAGTAAAACTATGCCACAAATTCTTGTTGACATATGGTCTTACCATGTCTGCGTTCAAATTCGTCAAAAAACGACGTTCTATTTTTGTCGATTTATGAAATTTGACATATAATCGCGTATTTTGCTGAATTCTGCATTTGCAAAAATTTTATTTTGTGTTACAAATTATCCGTTGGGCTTTGTCCTTGCCATTTCTGAAGAAATTTCACCTCTAGCTCATCAGATGAAAAAGTCGATTTTCGACATATTCGTATTTTAATCGAAAATATCTCGAAATTGCAATTTATGAAAACTGCAAAACTATGTCACAAATTCTTATTGGCATACGGCCTTACCATTTCTGCATTCACATTCGTCAATAAATGACGTTCTATTTTTGTCATTTTACGAAGTTTTGACAAATAATCGCGTATTTCTACTAATTCCACATTTGCAAAAAATTTCTTTTGTGTTACAAATTATCCGCGGTCTATGCTCTTTCCATTCCTGAAGAAATTTTGCCGCTAGCGCATCAGGCAAAAAAGTCGATTTTCGGCATTTTCATATTTTAATTGTAAATAACTCGAAAATGCGAAATTAGCAACAGAAACGGACATCGGATCCGTACTCAGCGACCTTGACTCTACTTGACCACATATGCCTCATGTCTTACTTTTGTGCGACGGACACACACACAGACACACAGACACACAGACACACAGACACACAGACAGACATTGTCATCCGTATATATACACCTCGCCGCGCTGAGGCGCGGCGAAAAAATGAGCAAAATCAGAGAAGGTCAAAATTTTTGTCGATTTTGTGTGAACTCTCTCCAGGAAGGCATTTTCGGTGCTACGACAACGATGAACAAGCTAGAAAGCTGTAACTTCTGGTATCGTTAAGTTACACCTTAGACTATAATCGCTGAAAATTTTAGCCAATTCGAGCAATCCACGCTAGAGATACAAGCCAGCAAAGAGCACGGGTTTTGGGTGGACCACCCTGTATAAGTTATTCAAATTTAAAGTACGCGGGGTTTCTCTGGCCCACCCTGTACAAAAAGTATCAAAGATAGAGAAGTGTCAAGCAACTATTCCAACATGACAAAAGAAGACATGGAGCTGTTATTTGGACTACAACACACAGAAACTATGCATTTGCTACCAACAGCAGAACAAGAATACGAAAGTCTGGCAAAGCAAAATGGGAAGAGCCCAGAAAATCCTCATGCGGTGTTACAGAGACTCTTGCTAGACAAATGCAAAATTGTCAAACGCTGTCGCTTCAACGGCATTGAAATACGCAACTGTTGCAGAAAGTTCTACTTCAAATATACGATGTATGGACGCAACTGTCTCGAGTTCAACCATTCTGAATTTAAGAGTATTCGCGCTGGAGAGTACGGTGGTCTGGAGCTCGAGTTGAATATGGAAGAGTTTCAGCATTCTGACTACTATCCATATACTGTAAAGGAATTTCCAAATTTGGCTTTCATCAGCAGAAATAAGTCCACATGGGCTACCAAGAGACAACGATACCACTTCCGACTTGAAGGTCCCCACCAAGATTTCACTGCTGTGCGCTCACGAATTCTGAATCTACCTGAACTGGGCGCTGGAGTTGTGGCGAAGTGGTCTATGAGCATTGCAGAATCAGCCAATTTGCCAAGAGCTCATCCAAAGGGAACTGCAGATGAGTGCCAGACGAGGCCTCAGATCACTAGGAGTGGCCACCTCGTGGATCTTAAACGTCAAATGGTTTTCCGAGGAGTATGCAGCTGCTACATTTGTACGATTGGAGACAACGAGTTATTTAGTCGTCTTCCCAATGGACGTTGTTGCACCCGAAAGGAGGCCATCAGATGTTTGCTGCACAAGTCCTTCTTCACGACATTTTGCAGAGAACCAATACCTGGTCATGTGGTGCGTATCCTAGAGATCCCCAAGTCGCACCCTTACATGCCACAGAGCTGGCGTCCCAGGAATTTCATGGCACAACTGGTCGGTGATTGCAGTGTTGATGACTTCATTTCCAAGCCAGGGAGCCCCATATATGGTCTGTTCAATTACAGCCACGTTCCGGGAGTTGTGAGTGTCACTAGAAGCTGCAGAATGGCGACGTTTGCTGCAAACACTATGCAGATGGAGAAAAGCAACAAGCTTTGTCTAAAAACTGTGGCACCACGTTGGCATCAGTGTAAACTTGAGAGCGAGTGCGCGATAATGTGCACTGGATAGTGAAGTGCCGCTAGACATCTAGTCGACAATTTGGTGGGGTTTCGCCGCAGATGCTCTTGGATTTGTTCGTGGTACCTGATCCACATATGGATCAGAAGATTCGCCGCAGCCATACTTTGCGCTTATAATTGTGGTGACTGATCCATAAATGGATCAGAGAAATTCGCCGCAGGCACACAGTGCAATAAAAGCGTCTAAATGAGACGACGCCCTATTGAAAAGGGTACAAATGGGACGACGCCCTATTGTAAAGGGCATAAATGGGACGACGCCCTATTCTTTTGGGCTTATGGCCTGAAATAGTCGAAAGTTGGGAATTTTAACAATACCCTTGAAAATGTCCCTAACTTCGTTAATCATAAAATTTGAAACTATTTGCTACTTGACAGACTATGCTCGATACATCCGTGCAAAGAACTTATGAAATTTAAGCTGTTTGAAATTGTCGAAATTTGGGGATTTTAACAAAACCCTTGAAAAAATCCCAACTTTCGTTAATTATAAAATCATAAACTATTTGTTCAATACTTGGCAGACTATGCTCGATACATCCGTGCAAAAAAAGTTTTCAAATTTAAGCTGTTTGAAATTGTTAAAATTTGGGAATTTTAACAAGACCCTTGAAAATATCCCTAATTTTGTTAATTACAAAATCTGAAACTATTTGCTATACTTGGCAGACAATGCCCGACACAACCATGTGAAGAAATTTTGAAATTGAAGCCTTTTGAAATTGTATATATTTGGCAATTCTGACAAAAACCTTGAAAATATCCCTAAATTCGTTAATTATAAAATCTGACACTATTTGCTAAATACTTGGTAGACTATGCCCGACACAACCATGTAAAGAAAATTTATAATTTAAGCCGTTTGAAATTGTCGAAATTTGGGAATTTTGACAATACCCTTGAAAATATCCCTAATTTCATTAATTATAAAATCTGAAACTATTTGATAAATACTTGGCAGACTATCCTCGACACATCCGTGAAAAGAAATTTTGAAATTTAAGCAGTTTGAAATTGTCGAAATTTGGGGATTTTGACAAAATCCTTAAAAATATCCTAAATTTCGTTAATTATATTTGCTGAAACTATTTGCTAAATACTTGGCTGACTATGCTCGATACATCGGTGCAAAGAAGTTTTGAAATTTAAGTTGTTTGAATTTGTCTAAATTTGGGAATTTTGCCAAAAACCTTGAAAATATCCCTAATTTCGTGAATTCCAAAATCTAAAACTATGTCACAAATTCATCGCGTCTTATGCCCTTCCCATTTCAGCAAAAACTTTGCCGATACGACTTGTAAATAAAAGTGTCATTTTTGACATTTTTATATTTTAATTGTAAATATCTCGAAATAGCGAAATTAGCAACAGAAACGGACAACGGCACGTTACTCAGCGCATTCGACTCCATCGGGTGGCACTAACCGTCATGTTTAGTTGTTTGACACAGACAGACACACACACACACACAAACACACACGAACAGACATTAGCGTCCGTATATATACTCGCCGCCCTGGGGGGCGGCGAAAAAACAACTCAACAAGTCCGTTCACCATCAACATATTCTTTGAGGATCCCAGGATAGTGGAAGTGGTCGAAAAGGACAAATTTGACCCTCTAGAGCTCCTAAGTCTTGTTCTATCAGGCCTGTCCTTGGCATTCGGCCTTTCTGCAGTGGAAATCACAGAGCTCTTGATTACCTTCATGGAATGGATATTCCGCCACAAAACTGCAAAGCAAGCCGTGGCAGACTCCTCCTTGGTTGTTACACAAAGATGGACTCTTTCAGTGCACAGTATGGCAGCTCCAGGTTTAGTTGCAGTTGGTGCCCTGCAGACTGGGGTGCTCACGTTGCCCCAACAGCAACAGATCAACCCTACATTGTCAATGGAACAAGGCAGCAAGACGAGGCCAGCTATGCGTTCAGGACCACAAACTGCCATCCTTCTCACCATTCTAACAATCGTCACAATGCTCACAGGCTACTTGTTCATTGGCTTCATATGGACCAGCAACTACTCCAGCAGTGAAACAAGCTTAGATGTTCATACCAACATGGCACATCCAATCCCCTCCATAGCCATATGTTTGGAAGGGTGCTCACATCTTGAAAGAGCAAAGGGCCTTCTGTTACAATCAATCTGCACAATGACTAGTAAACGGCTTCCATGTCTAAAGTTATTCACGTCATCAGCTACAATCAGCAATGGATTGGGTTGGCTGACTTGCCTCTTTGCCCACAATCACAACCAAATGAGTTCAAACGACTTTCGAGTTCCAGACATTGAAATCTCCCTAGGAAGCCATGCGAACTGGTCAATCACTGCTTGGATAGGAGACAGTTTGCAAATAAACAATGGCAAACTGAAGAATTTACACGACTTCAAAGCTGAACATCTACTGACCATACTGTACGAAACTATTGTGTCAAAGTCAACTGTCAACTGCCAGCAACCCAATTTCGTTCACTGCACCAGTTGCCAAGGAAAATCCTTTGAGGAACTGCAGACAGAGCAGTGCTGTCAGTCTGGCTTCAATCTCATCATTCCTGATATATTCAGACCTAAAGCAAAGCGACTTTGTACCAAACATTCATTCATCGCCTCAGTGGAAAGCAAACCAGCGAATGGTAGTGGTGGATTGCAGCTGTTTCCAAAATCCAGAACTGTGAAAGTAATCACTGAAAGGTCTGAATATGCCTTTGATTGAATAAAGCCAGTTCATGTGGAAATAAAATGGCATAGCTGCACTTTTAGATATCGCCACAACTATGCCACCATCTTCGCACTGTTTGGAGGGTATATCACCAACTTCCTTGGTGTGACTGTCTTGAACGTGGCTTTTGTTCTGATGCTACTGATTACTGGGTGCCTTCGGACGTTGCGCAAAGCATGGGGCAGAACCATACCAAAGATACGGAACTAAGGGAGCTAGCATTACATCTGTTTGTCTGGCCGATTCTACGCTTAGAACCAACAATGGATGCCAACAGAAGAGCAGTACCCCATTGCTGCTGCGCTAACGGTGTCTAGAGATTTTCAACATTGGAAACGACAAAGTGATGGATATTTGAGGCCAGGGGTTTCCCCAAGTGTGTGGTCCTGGAAAATCACGCTCGCTTTCAACATCAGCGCAAATTTTAGTGTTGGGCTTGCTCTACAGCGGCCACCAAACCGCAAACTTGGAGCTACACACACAGACAACGTGACTGGCTTTGGCTATTTGCTTGCGCATCTGTTGTTACTGATCGCTGAGAGTATTGTTGGCATTCTGTCGCGTGTGGACAATAGGTTGAAACGTGGCGCTGCCTGTGGCCATTCTAGATTTCGCGCTAGCCTGCTACTTAGTGTAGAAGCGAAGAGACGTGCAGTGCAGTCCACAGCAAAGAAGTTACCAGTTCCGTTTCATTCTGTCATCTCGCGTTGCCGTCCTCATTCTATTTTGCACTTTTGGCACTTTCATTTTGGTTTCAAATGGGCAGGTAGCAGGCGAAGAATAGAATTTCACAGTATTGGAGACAGAAAAACAATGTTGGCAAACAGTCATTCTACCCATAGGAGTCATT
This sequence comes from Linhomoeus sp. GSCO2_2, assembly GCA_030248115.1. Classification (NCBI taxonomy): domain Eukaryota; kingdom Metazoa; phylum Nematoda; class Chromadorea; order Monhysterida; family Linhomoeidae; genus Linhomoeus; species Linhomoeus sp. GSCO2_2. Next base: position 32,723 of record JASAMZ010011217.1, read on the forward strand.
TTACCCGGTCAACGATGGAAGGCTTCTCCAATTTCAGTGCACACAAGTACCTCTTTGGATTACAATTGACTCTGCCATAGCAGTAACTCCCTTCCAGGGTTTCCATCCAAATGTCACAGTTTCGCAAAGCAGTACTAGAGTACGAACAGTGTTTTAAGCTTCAACGCCTATCTTCGTCGTGAAATTGTTCATACTTGGAACGAAATGGAGGCAAGGAGAAAGCTTGCGAGAGTTGTTACAGCACATGGCATTAAACCTTCCAAGAAGGGTTTAACAAAAAGCTTGGAATGCTTCATTTGCTGGTGGAGAATTTACAAGAGGATATCCACAACGCCATCCAAATGCCAGGGAGCACTTCGATGGGTGGTAGTTCTACTTTACATACTTGCTGGTTCGGTGGCCATGTGCTTTGTTTACACCATCATAAGGTGGGTCACTGTATATCAAAACACAAAACCAGCCTTAATCTACCATAGTTATCTTGTTGTATTGTAGATTTCTGACCCTGCAATTCATAACTGAAAGGCAGAGGGTGCTTTTCTGATGCTTACTTTCTCATGAACTTCATTGCAGCACATGGTTTACAAATGAACGCCATATGCATGTATGCGTACAGTATACTGTATTACACTCTTCGCTAAATGTGCACTCTCAACTTATCAATACAAAATTTGTTGTTACATAACTCATCCAACAGTTGGCTTCAGACAGAACGGGACTTACACCACAACTCGTTTCGCCTCTGACAGTCCCGTTAGAAGTCCAGATCTGATCATGTGCCCTGACTATGACCAACTCAAGCACCGCACCACAGCTGTGGCTCAGCATTCGCCATACTTCAATGTCTCATATCCATACAAGTATTGGGCATGGGTTAATGAAGAAATCATCAAGCTCCTTCAGCTGCCAACAGCAGCAGTAGACGATCTATTTCAACTTCACCAAAACAACGCCTTGCAAAGTGAGTTGGCCAATGAGAAATTTGGTTGGTACAGTCGAGAACTGTTCTTGGCTATCAAGAATGGAACCATCAACGAAGAGACAGAACCAGGAATCTCTGGAGTTCTTCAACTCTTGATGAAGAAGTCGTGTTGTGACACAGAGGACCTCCTTAAGGCAGTCACCCTTCCAGTCTACCACCATCAACTGACTAAAGATGGCTCTCTAATGAGGTGTGTAGGGGGAATGGAATGCGTTGACAGCACAACAGTTTGGGTAGAAGGTAAGCTGTTGTGCATCCTCTTTAATGGTAGTAACACATCAGTTGCTGGGCAGCAACAATGGTATACATTCAACAATATTAGAATCTGGACGAGGGAATATGTAAAAAGCTGGATTGGAAACCTACTGTTTGACAAGGTTTCCGTAGAGTCTTTTCATACAACCTCGTGCCACCCTACTAACGAACTTCAATACTGTGGTTTATGGGTGGACTATACCCCATATACTATCAAGGGGAAACCAAAAGAAGTGGTTTGTCAAGATAAGCTGCAAGGGACTGATGACAACGGAGGCTGTAAGAAACAGACATTGGTCAACTACTGGATCTTCGAAACCAGTGCTAAGAACACTTCGCATTACTATAATGTAGCAATGGTTCGCAACCTCGGGCTTTCCATGATTATTGAGACGCACCTCAGCTTCAGCATCGTTAAACAGGTGGAACTGTCAGGAGGAATATTAGGAGTCTTCATTGGTTTCTCAATCATGCAACTTGTGCAACTGGTAAGACTGTGGTGGAGAGACAGGTGGAACGGGAACATCAGCATCATCTTCAGTGTTACTTCGTTGACTGTCATTGGAATTGTCTTTGGAGCATTCATCACAAGTGATGTGCTGGCATATGCTAAAGAACGATTCGTGCCAGAGTTTAGGCTGCTTCAAATTAGTGACAATCTGCCTGCTCTATTTCCACTGGTTCACATGTGCTCCCCTGCCAATTCAGCACAATTCTACAATAGAACATTATTAGCAGAGCTTGGAGTTACTCTTCTGGCTTGGAAGTACCTGCTATTACTCAACACAGGAATGTTCTATGGCCAAACTTGGTATGGGATATTTGGGATGCGACAGAGTCCCAACTCTTCTGATCGATTGCACTCAGCAAGCATAGATCTTTTAATGGGGCTCGAGCATCTGGAAACAGTATACTTACTAACCAAGGCAGAAAACCAATATGAAGAACTGGCAAGTCTGATGGGCATCGATCCAGACAATCCACAAAAACTTTTAAGCGCATTCCTGCTAGACAAGTGTAAGATCATTATAAGCTGCAAATTCAACAGTCACAAAATCAGGAACTGCTGCGCAAAATTTCGTCACAAGTATCGGATACGTGACAGAGACTGCCTGGAATTGTCAAACAATCAGCTAGAATTCCAAAGTACTCGAGCAGGAGAAGGTAGTGGGCTGGAACTCCAAATCAACATGGATGCATTCCAGGATTCAGACTACTATCCATTTCTGGGAAAGGAACTAAACCACCTTGTCTTCAGCAGCACAAATAAGTCCAGCTGGGCCGCCAGAAGAATGAAATACTACTTTAGGCTGGAGAATCCAACACAGGACTTCGCTCCCACTCGGTCCAGGGTTCTAACGCCAAATGAGATGAAGCGTGGGGTTGTGGCAAAGTGGCCCATCAGATCAGTAGAATCTCGACTGCTGCCATGGGCCCACCAAAGCGGCAGCACTGAGTGTCAGGTGAAGCCCATGGTGGGCAAGCAACAGCACCAGGTCGACCTGAAGCGTCAGTTGATCTTCCGAGCGCTGTGCCAGTGCTACATCTGCACCATAGGAGACATGGAAGTTTACGTCCTTCTGCCGACAGGAAGGTGCTGCACACGGAAAGAGGCCATTAGGTGTATTCTTCACAGATCCTTCTACACCACCTACTGCAGAGAACCCTCTCCAGGCCACCTTGTCACAATTGGAGAAAGTACACCATCCTTTCTTCCATTCAAGACAAACTACTGGCATCGCAACTTCATGGCTGCCCTGGACTCCTGCTCTCTTGATGACTTCATCTCAAAACCAGGCAGCCCAATTTATGGCAGAATCTACCACACTGAGATGTTAGAGGCTGTGAAAGTGATAAGGAGTTGTCACTCGACCACTTTCGACTCAGACAACATGGAACTGGGCAGCCACCCAAACGACTCAAGCGTTCCATTCACGGTGAATATCTTCTTTGGGAGCACACACGTCGTGGCAGTAACCGAAAAGGACAACTTTGAAATACTCGAGTTACTTAGCCTTGTTCTGTCTGGGCTCTCACTGGCCTTTGGCCTGTCCGCAGTGGAGCTGGCCGAGCTGCTGGGTACTGTTCTGCGAGGAGTGATCAATCGTGCAAAGTTCAAACAAATCATTAGCGATTCTTCTCATGTTGTTGAACAGAGATGGGCACGCTCGGTGTTAACTATAGCAGTCCCAGGGTTGTTGGATGAGCAGACTCCAGGCTCAACTACACCTGAGGAGGCTCCAGCTCCAGACACAACTCCCAACAGGGCTAAAATCAGAACAAAGAGTGAGCGCTCAGTACCAGAGAGCGTCACACTGATTGCTGTCTTGGTGTTGTGCATTGTTCTTGCCGCCTACCTGGACACACGTTTCATTCTCACTGGCAATCTTGCTAGCACAGAAACCAGCTTAGATGTCCAGGCAAATGCGTCCCATTCTGCTCCTTCATTGGCCTTGTGTTCAACAGCGCCATTTCCTCTATCAGCAGTACGGAGTCATCTAAATCAGTCTGACTGCTACAGGAATGGCAGGAGAATCCACTGTTCCAAGATTTTCACCATGTTCAGTGTCATAAACTCAAGTGATCTTAATGGTCAACTGGGCTGCCTTGTGGCGCATAACCATGACCAATTTAGTCGCAATAGCTTCCGCACTCCTGACATGGAGATTCTTTTTAAGAATGCAACAGAAATGCCATTTAGCGTTTGGATTGGAGACAGCTTGGACTTTGCCGTTGTTAAACTGGAGTCTCCGCATGACTTGAAATCAGGCCACCTTATGACTGTCCACTACGATACGTGGAAAACGGTTTCATCTGTCAGGTCTCCATGCTCCAACTCAGTACTCAATCTAAAACCTCCAGGAATATTCTCAAAAGGGGCCGCCAATAGCTGCACAGATCGCACCTTCTTCCTGTCCATAGAAAGTGACAAGGGAAGTGGACATGGAGGAGTGAAGCTGATTCCAAAGTCCAGTCTGGTTAAGGTCATCGAAGAAAGGTTGTCACATTGTCTCCTTCTTTACAATAATATTATTTCATCTGATTGCAAAAAGAATATTAATCAATTTTCAGATACAGACAACTTCGCCACCATCTTCGCCTTGCTGGCAGGCTACGTCACCAACTTCCTCGGCATAACCGTTTTGAATCTTGCTTTTGTTCCTGTCATGCTAATCGCTTCGTGCGCAGATCGCTTCAAACTTCGAAGAATACAGCAAAGTGAACCACACATGGTGGAGTTGAAATGAGGTGAGTCCAGGCAAGATTGTTTTGTGTGTTCTTACGTTAACCGTTTCTTATGTGTTCGCATATAACTATCCACATCATTGTTCAGATAAGTCACAGGCATAAATGTTGTGACAAGTGGGACAGCTAATTCGCGAAGTTATGATTACAGTGATCCTACCATGTGTGTATGGTGCGCTGGATATTATTTAGGAAAGCGTTCAAGGATAGCCTAGATATGGTATTATTCCAGTGATACCGCTGTATCTGCTATGTCAGACACTGAAATGAACGAGAATTATCTTGGAAAGGTCAATAATGATTGCACATGACACACAAACGATTTTGTATTTATTAAAAAGAAATCAACGAGCAGCGCCCATCTTCGAAATCAAACTTCATCGAAGACTTTCGTTTCAGTAAATCAATCGGCCACAGAGGCATAAGGCGGAGTATACATAGCGTTGCCCCTCTGTCGGGTAATGGGGTTGCCACACTGAGATTCAAGCTTCCATCCTCAAGAAGTGTCTGGTGTTGATACTAATAACACACAAGGAATCGTTTCGTGGTATTTTCGCCCGCCCTCAGGCGGGCGACACCCTACGAGAGCTCGGCGTGCGTGCGTACGTACGTCCGTACGTCCGTACGTCCGTGCGTAACGCTCTCAGATCTCGGCGTTGGAAAGTCGTAGAGCGGAGATCTTGGGCTCTACGGATAGGTCTCGACTCACTGGTCATTCAGCTAAGAGGTTCCGAAGTTCAAAAGTTTGAATTGCGCGCGCTACAGTAACCCAAAGGTCGAAACGCAAAACGGCTCTAGCTCGTTCGTGTTACGTCGTAGAGAGGTGATCGACACGTCATGTGAAAGCTCTCGACGTGCTCTTTCATGCGGCCGCAAAACGTTTTTCAATTACGCAAACACGCACCGCGGAAAACGCCATTTTCGGCATTTTGACGCTAAAATCGCTCGAACGCGCTCAACTTGCGTCGTAGAGAGACGATCTCGAGCTTTTTGTATAGCTCCCGACTCACTGATCATTAATTGTTCTCCCATTGGTCAAAACTCAAAAGTTTGAATTTCGCGAGTTACAGTAAGTCGAAGGTGCAAAAGCGCAAAACGGCTGTAACTCGCTCGTCTTACGTGGTAGAGTGGCAATCGACACGCCAGGTGAAAGCTCTCGACGTGTTCTTTTATGCGACTACAAAAGTTTGCTTAATTGCGCAAACACGCACCGCGGAAAACGTCATTTTCGGTATGTTGACGCTAAGTTCGCTCTAATTCGCTCAACTCGCGTCGTAGAGAGACGATTTGGAGCTTATTGGATAGCTCTTGACTCAATGATCAGTCGTTCTCCCATTGGTCGAAACTCAAAAGTTTGAATTTCGCGAGTTACAGTAACTAAAAAGTGCAAAAGCACAGAACGGGTCTAACTTGCTCGTCTTACGTCGTAGAGCCGCAATCGACACGTCAGGTGAAAGCTCTCGGCGTGCTCTTTCATGCGGCAGCAACAAATTTCAATAACGCAAGCACGCACCGCAGAAAACGCCATTCTCAAGATTTTAGCACTAAGATTGCTCTTTGCTACACACAGAAGTGCGACACGGTTTGATTGCTCGTAGTGTACTCTTTTGTAAGTTTTGTCACTTTTTTAAAAGCGTTGCTTGAAAGAGGGGTGTTCTTGCTCTAAAAACCAAATCGCGGGCGAAATCAATATTGCTATGCAATACCCTCTTGCGAAGGGGGAGCTCGTGAAGCGGAGCATGCGGGCGATGAACTCTCGCACTCTCTGCAGAAAGAACGCAACTCTTTCCAATGTCAGTCAGAATACAAACTCAACTTTTTAATGCCGGAGCTTGTTTACAAACATGACAAGTTTAGAAGAACGTGTTTACAGTGGTGAAGGTTCAAATAAAATTCAAAATTCAAGCAGTTGAATGTGTTCGCCACAGCACGTCAATAAATCAAGTCTCGTGACAATTGGTCAAGCCGATCCGCATATTCACTCGCTCGCCGGCCTGTTGTTTACAGTCAACTCAGGAATGGTTGCTGTATCCGCTTATTACATTTGGAGCGCTATAAAAGCACGGAAGAAACGTGAGCGCACCGCCGGATACACAGTGTATTTAAGTACATAGTCTGCGCTAGCAAAACAGTAGCGAAACACCCGTCGCGCTTTATACTATTGTAGAATTCTCCTACAACAAACAGTCCACTATGTGAGGCATTCAGCCTCTGTTATTGGAAACAAATCCAAGCCGACAAACAAATCCGCAAATTCTAGTAATTTTTCGAGTATTTTCTCTTGAGAATGGGCTGCTGCCTGGGCCGCTCCCTGGCTAGCCTGCCCGACTCAGAGATCGATGACTCCCCAAGTGCGATTGGCCACAAAAAAATCAATAAATCGTCGCAAAAACACCCAAAAATACCACAAATTTGCAGTTGCCGTGGGCAAAAGCCGACCTTTGATACGGACGAGGCTCAAATGGCGCTCCGACATCGCCCTGAGCATGGGGCAGCTGCAGAGCAAGCGCGACGAGTTCTGGGACACGGCGCCCATGTTTGAGGTGTGTTGGAGGGAGTACTGTATTCAACGCAACTTTGTCAATTATTCTGCCAGCCAACGTTATTGCCTACAAACAATCTGTCAATCGCTTTACACGTGGCGTTATGTAGGCTACCAGTACCTATGTATGTGCAACTGGGGTGCCTGGCCTATGTATGTGTAACTGCATCACGTTTCGTTGTGTTCCGCTAGGCTACAAAGTTCTTGTGTCACCTACTATAGCTGCAAACGTTATGCCACGCACAAACTCGCCCAAACTTGCTGTATAGCTTGTTAGCTGTCAGTTGTCGTTATGCCAGGGCGCGCTGTGAAACCTGGCTTCCTTACTCAAGCCTCTCCTGATACAGTTTCATTCCATATTTTCCTATAGTAACAAGTTACAACATAGGTACCAATTTCAGGGTCGCAAGGAGATCTGGGACGCGCTCAAGGCGGCCGCCCAGCACGCGGAGACGGGCGACTGGGCCCTGGCCCAGGCCATACTCGACGGCGCCAACGTCTCCATGCCCGACGGTTAGACTGTACTCTTTTTTACGGTTACGGTAATGTGTATCTTGTTGCGCTGGCAACTGGAATAAGGGCGGTAGCGTTTGCTGAATGCCCTACCTACTGTACTGGAACGCTGTGCAAGAAACCCCTCTCCCTCATACTTCGGTACCCCGCGCCCCCCCCCCCCCCACCCCCATAGAATTGTTTAAGTATAACGGCCATCGTTGCGATTGGACGCGAGGCTAGGGGGGGGCGGTTCAACCGAGATTTGGGGGGAGGGGGGTAACAAGAACAAGAATCCTGTTCTTGAAGCTCTCCAAAAAATAGCCAAAAAAGCCTAAAAATTACCATAAAGTCGCCAAAAACGCATATTTTTACTCAATTTTGAAGCAAATTGTACCAAAATTACTCAAAATTGCTCAAAAATAGCGCCGCAGACGAAAATTTTTGCCTATTTTAGGTCGATTTTTGGGAAATTTCCTGATTTTTAGGGGTGGGTGGTAGCTGGAATCTCGGCTAGGGCGGTAGATTAACAAGAATCTCGTTCTTGTTGGCCGTTGGTAGGGGTGGAGTAAGCCCCCCCCCCCCCCCCCCCCCCCCCCCAATCGAAACTATGGTATAACCTGTGGCGCTCTATAAGAAGTCATGGCGCTTCATTTGCTGTGTTTGTGCCCATTTCACCCAAACATCAGCGAGTGGACACCTCTCTTGTCATTCTTGGCACAACTTTGCACGCTATTGTACAGCAAACTAACCCATTTCACCCCCCCCCCCCCTCCCCCATTTTGGGACCCCCTGATTAGAGATGTAAAAAAAAAAAATTTTTTTTCAAATCCAAATTTTTTTTCAAAAAAAAATTTTTTTTCACAAAAAAATTTTTATTTTGAAAGTACTAGGTCTGTGTACCAAAGCCTACCATAGGGTGCTACAGTGTTGTACGATATGCAAGCAAGGTACTCTCAGCCTGTACATTGCACGGCAGGGTGGTTTAGATGGTGTACAGCGATATTTTAACCATAACTGACAACAAAATGTGACAACCATCTTCACTTCTGACACTCTGAGCTGCCCGCAGGATGAAACTGGTGCATTTTTGGTCTTCATGATGTAATTCTGCGCTTAATAATGAACTGTCATGGTTCAAGTTAGCTAAATTGTGGAAGATTTTGCTACCAACATGGTAACTTCTACCCACAATCCAGAACAAAAGTTTTTTTTTTCAATTGAAAAAAAAGTCGGCCGACTTTTTTTTTTAATAAAAAACTTTTTTTTTCAAAAAAAAACATTCGGAAAAAAAACTTTACATCTCTACCCCTGATGGGAGTCAAACACCCCCTGGCCCAGTGAAAACCCTATGTATGTACTACAACACCCATCTCAACTTAGGCACCCTGCGGGAGTCGTACGACGAGCTGGGCTGTCGCTACGTCATTCCCATCTTCTGTCTCTCCAAACCCCTGAATCTGCTGGACAACGAGCCCGTCAGCAGGAGGTCCAGCTCCGAGGCCAGCAGTCTCTGCGCCACCAGAAGACACCAGGACAAGGGAGGCAAGATACTGACCATCAAGTTGAGATTGTCCACTACTGGACAGGTGCGGGGAGAGGAGAGTTTGCTGTGTTCATGCAAATTGTGTTGCAGAGTTGTGCGCAAGCGTATTGTACTTCATACATACGCATGTTGCATCGCTGTATGCATGCGTTGGTAGTGTTATGTAAGCGGAACGAAGCTAAAGCTTGCCGCACTGATGCCGCAAGATATGAGCTGAAGCAAAAGCGCAACGCGGAACCTAGCATAAGCCTTTGTCGAAGCCTGAGCCTAGGCCTGAGTGAGGCCTGCTTTGGGAAGAGTATTATTGTCATAGTGCCATTCATTGTCCAACGAAATAAGTGTATTTTAGCGTTAAGTACGTACAATATTTATGTGTATTGTGTTGAGTGTGCTATATTGGACAGATTCAAGTTATACAAGCGTAACCTTCCCTACAGTTGTAGCAAGATGTTTCGCGTCTGAGTATGGGTTCTCGGTACGTACTGTGTAGGTGTCTGCATGTGTACCCTCTTGCCGTCATTCCTTATGCATGGCTGCCCTCTTGTGACAGGCAAGGCAAGATGCTGCACCCATGTGTCCCAACCTCCTCAATCACAACAAGTTACCAGCCAATGCCCGTAGAACGCGTGACTGACCTACTCTGTATAGCCTCGACACGCTTCTTCATTAAACTCTGTACCCTCTCGTCTCTGCATAAGTGTAGATAAGCCAGTGGGAGCCTATGTATGTCTGTCCCTTACTCTCCCTCTCTCTCCTTTGCATAGTAGTGTATGTAGGTAGAGATGGATTCTCGCCAGTCTCCTGTGTCTCTCTCTCTCTCCCTTTGAGGAACGAACGCCCCCCCCCCCCCTTTGCTGTGGCCGCTGCTAGGGGAGACAGAAGGAGGAGGGAGGGTAGAGCCTGCCTCTAGTAGTCCCCCTTCATTTCCTGGCGCCCATATTAGTGCAAAGGGGGTAGCTGGCTGGTGGGAAAAGGGTAGAAGCACAGAGGAGGCACAGAGAGGCCTGGCGACGCAATTGAAGCGAATAAGAGACGGGGGAGGGGCATTTCTTGGATAGCGATCGTGGTGATGATGGATCGATGGTGGTGGTGGTGGTGGTGGTGGTGGTGGTGGTGGTGGTGG
>JASAMZ010011218.1:0-15585 GCA_030248115.1 Linhomoeus sp. GSCO2_2
TTGATCGGAAACGCCAAAATAACGCCAGATTCGGCATCAGCGACCTCGAAAGCACCGGGATCGACTCCAACATTGATTTTGACCACCCGGGTGGAAATTCGAATTTTGGACGCGGCCGGGGTACGGTAGCCGAAAAAATATTTTTGAAAATCGACTCCGGATCAGTTTTCAACGGGGAATCGCGTGGTGCAGTCCATTTGGCCATAAATCGTCGAAATCGGGCGCTAAAACGGCCGAAAGTCGAAAATTGGAATTTTCGACCCCCGACGGAGACCCGTTGTGACAGCAGAACTCAAGATTTCCTCGGCGGATTTCGGCGATTTTGGTCTTAAACGAAAGAGAACATGATAATCTTGCCGATTTGAGATATCTGGCCCGATCCAACAACTCCCTGATTTACTAGGATTTTTGAAAGGCAATTTTTTGTCAAAAAACCGCTTTCGGCTACCGTAACCCGAGAACGCGTCGGCCGATTGGCTCGGGATTTTTTTTCCCCTGTTCGTCTCGTCGAGGGCTATAACATATCCAAAGGGCGTCAAAATCGGCCCACTATTCCAGAAATGCCAGCTGGGTGAACACCCTCCCAGTAACTAAAAATTCAAATTTTTGAATTTTTCTCAAAATTTTTCCACCACGCGAAAAAAACGAAGGCCCGAGCACCCCTAGTATCCCTCGAGAGCTATCGATTAAAAAAAACCCCGTCCAAATCGGACGAACCACGCGCGAGAAATCTTGGGGCAAAAATTTTGATCGGGAGCAGCTCCACTATAGCACTCCGCCCCTTTTGGGGTCGGAGTGCTAAAAACTTACCAACAGTTTGGTGCAGTCGTTCTCTACCAGGAATTTTGTTTGGTGCACGTATTTTTGCGTTATGACGTTTTTGCCAATTTTTGGAATTTTTGCAAATTGTCGCGTATTTCTATGAAATTCCACAATTGCAAACAATTTCTTTTGTGTTACTAATTATCCGCGGTCTACGTTCTTTCCATTTCTGTAGAAATTTCGCCGCTAGCTCATCAGACGACAAAGTCGATTTTCGACATTTTCATATTTTAATTGTGAATATCTCGAAATTGCAATACAGTAAAACTGTAAAAGTATGTCACAAAGTCATGTTGGTGCACGGCCTTTCTATTTCTGCATTCACATTCGCCAATAAATGATGTTCTATTTTTGTCAATTTATGGAATTCTGACAAATAATTGCGTATTTCTATGAAATTCCACATTTGAATAAAATTTCTTTTATGTTACAAATTGTCCACGGCCTATGCGCTTTCCATTTCTGAAGAAATTTCGCCGCTTGCTCATCAGGCGAAAAAATCGATTTTCGACATTTTCATATTCTAATTCTAAATATCTCCAAATGTCAATTTTTCAAAACTGAAAAACTGTGTCACAAATTCTTACTGGCTTACGACCTTTCAATTTCTGCATTCACATTCGTCAATAAATGACGCTCTATTTTTGTCAATTTATGGAATTTTGACAAATAATCGCGTACTAGGGTCTATAGCCCGTGGATGACGCATTGCAGCTTCAGCGATGTCGCGCAGCTGACGCGCTGCAGCTTCAGAGGGCCGATGTCGCGCAGCTGACGCGCTGCAGCTTCAGAGACCGATGTCGCGCAGCTGACGCGCTGCAGCTTCAGAGACCGATGTCGCGTAGCTGACGCGCTGCAGCTTCAGACACCGATGTCGCGCAGCTTACGCGCTGCAGCTTGAGGGACCGAAGTGGCGCAGCTGACGCGGTGCAGCTTCAGAGACCGATGTCACGCAGCTGACCTGCTGCGGCCTCTGACAATGGTTCGGGATTGCTGGTCGCGTCAAAGACTGTGCCCGTGACTCATGCTCCGTTCTTGGTCAGAAGACAAACCGACGTTTTGCGCTTCGCCTGTGCCCGTGCGTGACTCGTGCGCCGTTCTTGGTCAGAAGACGAAACCCCGTGTTGACGGTGCTTTGACAGTGTGTAAAGCATATTGTTATCACGTTGGGTCTCACAGCGAACCGCAAAAGCTGTTCCGAAGCAACGGAAAGCGTGTGGAGAGCGTGTGGAGACCAACTTGTGATCTTACTGTATACGGCGCAAATTCAAACCGCGCACGATGTACTGCGCAGTCGATATTTGACCAATTTAGGTGGAATTAAGTTTGCGCCCGAACACCAAACTTCGGCCAGATGGTCCCCGGCGGAAGGCGGTTCCGAAAATGTATAGATGTCCCGGATCCGTCGCCGCTGTCGAGAGTTATAGTGTTGACAGACAGACAGACAGACAGAGATCGCGTGATTAGTATATAAGGATTTCTATCAAATTCCACATTTGCAAAAAATTTCTTTGTAGAACTTTGTACACATCGTTAGCCGCATCTGGAGAAAGTGTCTTGAGAATGTGTACCTTAATGCCAAGTGCACCTATCCTCACGATACGGTTGTCTGTACAGCTGATCTGAAGCTCAGTGATATCGCCGCGTTCGCTATATGTTATCGGCATGATACGACGCCGTTTATCTGATGTTTCCTACCTGTGTGAAAACGTCACATCCAACAAAAAAAATTTGCCAAAAATTTGGTGCGAGCGAATTCCTGTTTTCAGCGTACGCATTTCTGTTTCCGAGTGCACATTCATCAATAAACAGCTGTTCTGCCCATCAGACGGAAGTCTCGATTTTGAGATTGTCTTAAATTTTAATTCTAACTATCTCGAAATTGGAATTTATTAAAACTGTAAAACTATGTCACAAATTCTTATTGGCATACGGCCTTACCATTTCTGCGTTCAAATTCGTCAATAAAACAACGTTCTATTTTGTTGATTTATGAAATTTTGAAAAATGATCACGTATTTCTATTAAATTCCACATTTGCAAAAAAATTCTCTTGCATTACAAATTATCCGCAGTCTATACTCTTTCCATTTCTGAAGAAATTTCGCCGCTATATCATCAGGTGAAAAAGTCGATTTTCGACATTTTCATATTTTGATTGAAAATATCTCGAAATTGCAATTTCTAAAAACTTCAAAACTATGTCACGAATTCTTATCGGCATACGACCTTTCCATTTCTGCATTCACATTCGTCATTAAATGACTTTGTGTTTTAGTCAATTTATGCAATTTTGACAAATAATCGCGTATTTCTATTAAATTCCACATCTACAAAAAATTCCTTTTGTGTTACAAATTATCCGCTGTCCATGCTCCTTCCATTTCTGAAGAAATTTCGCGACTAGCGCATCAGACGAAAAAGTCGATTTTCGACATTTTCGAATTTTAATTGCGAATATCTCGAAAATGCGAAATTAGCAACAGAAACGGACATCGGATCCGTACTCAGTGACCTTGACTCTACTTGACCACATGTGTCACATACTTTACTTTGGTGCCACGAACAGACACACAGACACACAGACACACAGACACACATCGTCAACCGTATATATACACCTCGCCGCGCTGAGGCGCGGCGAAAAAACAGTTCCTCCGTTCACTGGTAGTCGCGAGTGAGTGTGACGAGACGACACTTTGTCTACACCAAAATGAAGAATGATACTCGAGAAGCGTCGTTGCTCGCTGGTCGTTGCAGCTGCCTTCCGTTCTTTCGTTCGCCGAGCGCCTGCTGCTACGGCAGTTCTCGGATGTTGGTGATTCAACTACGTACAAGAGGGCTGAATCGGCGACTCGTCATCCAACGTCACAGCAGATTAAAGTTGATTGGACCGTACCAACCGTGACGTAGAAGTGAATGAAGTTGTAGTATTCGTGGAATTTGAGTCGTCAGTCGACGTAGTACCTTCCCGATTGAACATCTCCAAATCCCACTCCCACCTCAAGACGGCGAACCGAGTGGACTTTGAGCACGTCTCTCCCGAGTTCTTAGTCTTCTTCCTGGACCAAAGGCTCTTCGCCGTCCTCGAATACCCACTGTTGATTGTTATTCGAATGGACGGCATAGTGATCGCTATCCTTGGTACCGCAGTAGACGCGTCTCTGGCCGCTTGCGGTACTCCTGTAGCGCTCGGAAGGCGAGGCCATGATTCGTGTATTTCTCGTGTTATACATATGTTGGTAAGCTTCTCAGGTTGCAATGCTTGGACGTTGCATGCAGCAGTACGGCGAACGGTAGCAGCCCACCTTTCCCGAACATTGAATGACGAAGCGTCGATTCAGCCCCACTGCGCAAGAACAGTCATGCACGTCAAAGACCAGAGAACTGCCTAGGCAGCTCGCTCAGGAAGCAGACACCGAACACAACTACGGTACCTAGGCAGTCCTTGCGCAATGGTTTTCTTTGCTTGCCAGGTAATAGTGCAATGCTCGATGCGAGATAAGAGGCCGTTGAGAAGAACATTGGTGCGCGCGTACATACCACTATTTCTGGGCGGTTTACCCATAGTATACACCCTGACGCAAATCAACACCAGAGTAGCAGTCATATGTGAAGTGATCATCTGGCGATGGCGAACAGGGTCGGTCAAACGAGTTTTCGTCGCCGCCGATGGGAAGGAAAGAGGGAACAGGAGTTCACAACAGCTAGAGCAGGCTGAAATCCCAAAATACTCAAAAGAAGAAATATTGAAGCTGAGAAGCAAGTGGGAATTGGGGCACTTTGGGCGTCACGTTGAGTACAACAAAAGAAAGTGATGTGTGATGCACCCCCCAGATGTGAAATCGAAAACAACACACTTTTGTCGAATTTGTGGTGTCTTCTTACATTACAAGCCCTTGGATGGTTCCCAAATCACTTGTATAAAGTGTTTCCACACTGATTCTTCTGCTAAGGATTATCTAAGGTGATCACTCATCTTCTGTTCTCGCCGCTGTGCTGACGTGATTCGATTTCCATGGTGTTTGTTCGTTCTTCACAGGCACTGTTGTGTTCTCTGAAACTAGCCCATCTTTCTGGCATGATACAAAACTTGCTCAAGTTTCCTGATGCTTTGCAGCCGGAGCTTCAATGCCGAAACTTGGGCATCTTAAACTCCTACTTAAAACTTGTCCATCTTTTGTGACTTAAGCGAATCTTGCCCATCTTGCTATTAGCTTCCGAAAGTTGGCCAAGTTCTGAATGCGGGGTCTGCCAGACCCCCGTGACCGGGAAAGGGCTGTAGGTCTCGGCTCACTGCTCATTTTATCTTATTGTGGGCATGACTGAATAATTTGAGTTTTGCGAGTTGCAGTAAGGCAGTGGTAGAACCGCACTATCGGGTGGTGGGTCAGCAGCTCGCCACCATTAGATACTTTCATATTCAAACCTCTTACACATATTTGTAGTGTGCGGTACAACAGACGTCCACCGATAGTGGTGTGTTCATCCAATCGCCCCTATACATACATGTGTATATACATGGCGCGGCGAATCAAGAACGGGTATAAATATTTGCAGCTTTTAAATGGCACTTCCAGCTTTTAATTGGCATCTTGCGCTTTTAATTTCTGGCGGCCGCGAAAGGCAGCAGTGCGCTTTTATCTTGGCCGGAAGCGCTTTTAAAATGGCAGAATGCGCTTTCAAATGGCAACTTGCGCTTTTAATTCCGTGGAAGCTGCGGAGCCGTGCCGATGGTCAACCAAAAGGCAGACGGTGGGGGATATAAGCGAACGCCCTGAATGGATGACTTTCTCGTTGCATTCTGCGTGCATTCACGTAACTTGGATGTCCAAAATTCGCATTGCTTGATTGAACACATTGCTATCCCTTGACAGCGTATATTCCTTTAAATTCAGGCTATGCTTAGGCTCGCCCTGCGCCCACAGTCCACAAGAGTCAGTCGGCGTCGCAGTCTGGCGGGGTGGTCACGCTAAGCCTCAGCTGAGCCTCGCCAGACTGTGACGCCGGCAGAGTTTTAGTGCAAACTGTAAGTGGGGTGCACACTCCCCCATATACAGTACTTTGCCTCCTGCTTAGGCCGGCTGTGCCCCTTCCGCGCTTTGCCTTGCCGCGCAAACAGCGATGCCTTGCCATTGCTGCGTGCCATGAAAACGCTTGTCCACCGCGTCAAACCCAACTGGAATAATGCCGGCTGGTATTTTAGAGCGCTTTTAATTAAATTCAAGAGCGCTTAGAAAATAAACATTGCGCTTTTAAAAATGAACAAACCGCTTTTCTTTGCAGCAAACGGAAAAGTGACAACGCGTTTTTCAAAATAAACAATGCGCTTTTAAAAATGAACAATGCGCTTTTAACTTGAACATGCAGCTTTTGACGGTGGGTTCTGAACGAGTCCACACCAAATTACTGAACGAGTCCACACCAAATTACTGAACGAGTCCACACCAAATTACTGAACGAGTCCACACCAAATTACTGAGCGAGTCCACACCAAATTACTGAACGAGTCCACACCAAATTACTGAACGAGTCCACACCACTATCGAACGCGTAAATCGTAAGCCTGAGCAGGCGGCTAAGCATACAAGGAGGAGATCGTAGGCCTGAGCCGGCGGCTAAGCATACTAGGAGGAGATCGTAGGCCTGAGCCGGCGGTTAAGCATACTAGGAGGAGATCGTAGGCCTGAGCCGGCGGTTAAGCATGCTAGGAGGAGATCGTAGGCCTGAGCCGGCGGTTAAGCATACTAGGAGGAGATCGTGGGCCTGAGCCGGCGGTTAAGCATACTAGGAGGAGATCGTAGGCCTGGGCCGGCGGTTAAGCATGCTAGGAGGAGATCGTAGGCCTGAGCCGGCGGTTAAGCATACTAGGAGGAGATCGTAGGCCTGAGCCGGCGGTTAAGCATGTGTGACGGGCGCTCTCAGCGCTCTCACATTCTCATGGTGAATCTCATTGCGCGCTTCTGTTTGTTTTGGTTTCCCAGTGATCTCTATTGTATTTTGGTCTGTTCCGCGGTGTTTCACGCAGTTTCCTTTTCTCACGCTCGCCGGTATTGTTTGGGTTGGCGCGACGCTACTTAAGCTTGCTCATTGTCTGCTTGCCTTAGTCTTGGAGTTGGGAATGGGTTGAAGAGCTAAAGAACCTGCGGACACGCCCAGAAAATCGGCGTGTCACAAAAATGGTGTCCGAGACAGGATGGGCCTGTCAAGGTCCCATCATCAGCAGGACCCCTTCTCCAGACTCACCGGCCAGTTGGAAGCTATGGACCAGAAGAACAAGGCGAGGCGACCTCAAGATCAAGTCGCGCATACAGCGAAGAGCCCTGGCCATACAAGAAGCGAGGACGACTCCCTCTCAAGACCACAGGTTGGCGTCAGTGGCGCGCGTTACCATGCCAGCCTTTCCAGTTTCAAGTCAGCTACGCGGCCACGCCCGGAATGAGGGAGACGCAGCCAAGAGCAAGGGGCCACGAGGGGACAACGGTCCATTCTTTGAGGGGTGTCAGCGGCCCATCAGCGGCGACGGCGGCCCATTGTTTGTGGATGTGCTCCAGAGAGGCGACAGCGGCCCAGCAGCGGCGACAGCGGCCCAGCGAGCTACAGGTGTGCTCCCCCTGAGCGGAGCTTCTTCGGCGCGAGTGTGCGCATTTGTGGACCCATCCCCTCAGTGTCAACCAGAAGGTCAGACGCTTCAAAGGACTGTTTCCAACATGGAATGCTTCTCAACTGTGCCTCCCCTACCACCATCACTACCGCAGCGGCCAATTCCATCCAGCCTGACAAGTACCAGGCGAAAACGTGAACAGTGAAAGGCCGCACCTTTTAGGAATTGTTCTTTGCTTGCTGTATTAGGGTTTAGCCTTGGTAGCTTAGCTTTTTCCAAAGGAAGGGGAGATGTGACGGGCGCTCTCAGCGCTCTCACATTCTCATGGTGAATCTCATTGCGCGCTTCTGTTTGTTTTGGTTTCCCAGTGATCTCTATTGTATTTTGGTCTGTTCCGCGGTGTTTCACGCAGTTTCCTTTTCTCACGCTCGCCGGTATTGTTTGGGTTAGCGCGATGCTACTTAAGCTTGCTCATTGTCTGCTTGCCTTAGTCTTGGAGTTGGGAATGGGTTGAAGAGCTAAAGAACCTGCGGACACGCCCAGAAAATCGGCGTGTCACACATGCTAGGAGGAGATCGTAGGCCTGAGCCGGCGGTTAAGCATACTAGGAGGAGATCGTAGGCCTGAGCCGGCGGTTAAGCATACTAGGAGGAGATCGTAGGCCTGAGCCGGCGGCTAAGCATACTAGGAGGAGATCGTAGGCCTGAGCCGGCGGTTAAGCATACTAGGAGGAGATCGTAGGCCTGAGCCGGCGGTTAAGCATACTAGGAGGAGATCGTAGGCCTGAGCCGGCGGTTAAGCATACTAGGAGGAGATCGTAGGCCTGAGCCGGCGGCTAAGTGGGCGCAGGGCGAGCCTAAGCATAGCCTGATTTGGAAGGAATACACTGTGTCCGAAACTAATTAAGAAAAGGAAGAACGGCTATCGTCTGACTCTTCATGCGATTGCCGCCTAGACGGCAATCGCCTGAAGACGGCCATCGCCGGTGGGCTGTGGCAGAGTCATTCAGTAATTTCTGCTGAAGTCGGGCGGGAAGGGGGGGGTGTGGACTCATTCAGTAATTTGGTGTGGACTCATTCAGTAATTTGGTGTGGACTCGTTCAGTAATTTGGTGTGGACTCATTCAGAATTAGCCGCTTTTGACAGCAGCTGGACCAAAAATGGAACAAACCGCTTTTAAATTGAACAAACCGCTTTTAAATTGAACAAACC
This sequence comes from Linhomoeus sp. GSCO2_2, assembly GCA_030248115.1. Taxonomy (NCBI): domain Eukaryota; kingdom Metazoa; phylum Nematoda; class Chromadorea; order Monhysterida; family Linhomoeidae; genus Linhomoeus; species Linhomoeus sp. GSCO2_2. Next base: position 8,639 of record JASAMZ010011218.1, read on the forward strand.
GCTTTTAAATTGAACAAACCTCTTTTAAATTGAACAAACCGCTTTTAAATTGAACAAACCGCTTAAAACGCCCTGCTGCGTCACGCACGGCATTGTAGAAACGTACGTCGACGCGAACCACCCCAGTTTGCTAGGCAAACTTTGTCGGCGTAGGCGTGGCCTTAGGCTGATAGGCTTCAAAGTGAAAGTTGTTGCGAGCGCTAGCAGGGAAGGGGCACAGCCGGCCTAAGCAGGAGGTGAAGTATATGGGGGAGTGTGCACTCCACCCACTGTTTGCACTAAAACTCGGTCGGCGTCGCGCCTGGCGGGTCTCAACTGAGGCTTAGCGCGACCACCAACTTCAGGGCGCGCTCCGCGCGCCCTGAAGTCGGTCACCGGTCGCGGTAAGCCTAAGCTTCGACCCGCCAGACTGCGACGCCGACTGACTCTTGTGCACGGTGGGCGCAGAGCGAGCCTAAGCATAGCCTGCTTTCAAAGGAATATTCTGTGTCCGAAAGAAATGTAAAGAAACAAGGAAGATGGTCATTACCTGATGCAGGCAAAGGAGTATTAAAAGATTTGATTAATCCCGTATTTTAAAAAAATTTCATTTTATTCTGGACTTTTGCCTTTTGTCTCACAGCAGAAGCGCATTGTTCAAAACGAAAAGCGCATTGTTCAAAATGAAAAGCGCAATGTTCAAAAAGAAAAGCGCTTTGTTCAAAATAAAAAGCTGCTCCTATTTACATAGCCTCTCCATGATGCCGGCGTTCTTAAGCGCATTGTTCTAAATGAAAAGCGCAATGTTCCAAATGAAAAGCGCTTTGTTCAGAATGAAAAGCGGTGCCAGTTAAAAGCGCATTCTTCTAAATGAAAAGCTGTAGTTACGAAAAGCTGCAAATAATTGTCCCCAATAAGGCTGGAGGAATTTAGCGCAACATGCCATTTAAAAGCGCGTTCTGCCATTCTAAAAGCGCCTCATGCCATTTCCGAAGAGCGGCAAGCAAAAGCTGATGTGGCAAATTAAAAGCGCTAGTTGCCATTCAGAAGCGCTTCGTGACTTTATTAAAAGCGCTAAGCAATTTTTCAAAAGCGCCCAAAATCCCCACCCCAACTTGAATACTGCCGGAGGAAATAAAAGCGCAACGTGCCACTTAATAGCGCGTTCTACCATTTTAAAACCGCCTCCTGCCATTTCTGAAGAGCGGCAAGCAGCTGGACCGAAAATGGAACAAACCGCTTTTAAAATTGAACAAACCGCTTTTAAATTGAACAAACCGCTTTTAAATTGAACAAACCGCTTTTAAATTGAACAAACCGCTTTTAAATTGAACAAACCGCTTTTAAATTGAACAAACCACTTAAAGCGCCCTGCTGCGCCACGCACGGCATTGTAGAAACGTACGGCGACGCGAACCACCCCAGTTTGCTAGGCAAACTTTGTCGGCGTAGGCGTGGCCTTAGGCTAATAGGCTTCAAAGTGAAAGTTGTTGCGAGCGCTAGCAGGGAAGGGGCACAGCCGGCCTAAGCAGGAGGTGAAGTATATGGGGGAGTGTGCACTCCACCCACTGTTTGCACTAAAACTAGGTCGGCGTCGCGCCTGGCGGGTCTCAACTGAGGCTTAGCGCGACCACCAACTTCAGGGCGCGCTCCGCGCGCCCTGAAATCGGTCACCGGTCGCGTTAAGCCTAAGCTTCGACCCGCCAGACTGCGACGCCGACTGACTCTTGTGCACTGTGGGCGCAGGGCGAGCCTAAGCATAGCCTGCTTTCAAAGGAATATTCTGTGTCCGAAAGAAATGTAAAGAAACAAGGAAGATGGTCAATACCTGATGCAGGCAAAGGAGTATTAAAAGTATTAATTAATCCCGCATTTAAAAAATTCTTTATTTTATTCTGGACTTTCGCCCTTTGTCTCACAGCAGAAGCGCATTTTTCTAAACGAAAAGCGCATTGTTCAAAATGAAAAGCGCAATGTTCAAAATGAAAAGCGCTTTGTTCAACATAAAAAGCTGCTCCTATTTACATAGCCTCTCCATGATGCCGGCGTTCTTAAGCGCAAAAGCGCAATGTTCCAAATGAAAAGCGCTTTGTTCAGAATGAAAAGCGGTGCCAGTTAAAAGCGCATTCTTCTAAATGAAAAGCTGTAGTTACGAATTAAAAGCTGCAAATAATTGTCCCCAATAAGGCTGGAGGAATTTAGCGCAACATGCCATTTAAAAGCGCGTTCTGCCATTCTAAAAGCGCCTCGTGCCATTTCCGAAGAGCGGCAAGCAAAAGCTGATGTGGCAAATTAAAAGCGCTAGTTGCCATTCAGAAGCGCTTCGTGACTTCATTAAAAGCGCTAAGCAATTTTTCAAAAGCGCCCAAAATCCCCACCCCAACTTGAATACTGCCGGAGGAAATAAAAGCGCAACGTACCACTTAAAAGCGCTTTCTGCCATTTTAAAAGCGCCTCCTGCCATTTCTGAAGAGCGGCAAGCAAAAGCTGCTGTGGCACATTAAAAGCGCTAGTTGCCATTTAAAAGCGCTTCGTGACTTTATTAAAAGCGCTATACACTTTTTCAAAAGCGCCCAAAATTCCCACCCATCAAGAACCACACAGGTTGGCATCAGTGGCGCGCTTTCCAGTGACAAGCTTTCCAGTTCCAAGTCGACAACGCCGCCACACGCGGAGCGAGGGAGAAGCAGCCAAGAGGCAAGAAGCAAGAGGCCACGAGGGGACAGCGGTCTGGTCTTTGAGGGGTGTCAGCGGCCCATCAGCGGCGACGGCTGCCCATTCTGTGTGGATGTGCTCCAGAGAGGCGACGGCGGCCCAGCAGCGGCGACAGCGGCCCAGCGAGCTACAGGTGTGCTCCCCCTGAGCGGAGCTTCTTCAGCGCGAGCATGCGCTTCAATGGACCCATCCCCCCAGCGCCAGTCGACAGGCAGAAGCTTCCAGGACTGTTTCCAGCACGGCGCTTCCAACTGAGCCACCACCACCACTACAGCGGCCAGGTCCATCCAGCCAGACAAGAACATGGCGAAAACGTGAAAAGTGAAGGCCGCATATTCTAGGAATTATTCTGTGCTTGCTGTATTAAGATAGATTGGGTAGCGTAGCTTTTTCCAAAGGAAGGGGAGATGTGACGGGCGCCCTCAGCGCTCTCACATTCTCATGGTGAATCTCATTGCGCGCTTCCGTTTGTTTTGGTTTCCCAGTGATCTCTATTGTATTTTGGTCTGTTCCGCGGTGTCTCACGCAGTTTCTCTTTCTCACGCTCGCCGGTATTGTTTGGGTTAGCGCGATGCTACTTAAAAGCTTGCTCGTTGTCTGCTTGCTTTAGTCTTGGAGTTGGGAATGGGTTGAAGAACCAAAAGAACCTGCGGACACGCCCAGAAAATCGGCGTGTCACACATAGGAGGAGATCGTAGGCCTGAGCCGGCGGTTAAGCATACTAGGAGGAGATCGTAGGCCTGAGCCGGTGGTTAAGCATACTAGAAGGAGATCGTAGGCCTGAGCCGGCGGCTAAGCATACTAGGAGGAGATCGTAGACCTAAGCCGGCGGTTAAGCATACTAGGAGGAGATCGTAGGCCTGAGCCGGCGGTTAAGCATACTAGGAGGAGATCGTACGCCATGGCGGTCAGACAGACGAGGAGGAGATCAAGGCCTGAGCCGGCGGCTAAGTGGGCGCAGGGCTGACGCATAGCCTGATTTGGAAGGAATACACTGTGTCCGAAACTAATTAAAGAAAAGGAAGAACGGCTATCGTCTGACTCTTCATGCGATTGCCGCCTAGACGGCAATCGCCTGAAGACGGCCATCGCCTGTGGGCTGTGGCAGAGTCATTCAGAAATTTCTGCTCGAAAAAACCCGGTGGGGAAGGGGGTGGTTATCATTTAGAATTTGGTGTGGGACTGATTCAGTAATTTGGTGTGGACTCGTTCAGTAATTTGGTGTGGACTCATTCAGAATTAGCCGCTTTTGAAGCAGCTGGACCAAAAATGGAACAAACCGCTTTAAATTGAACAAACCGCTTTTAAATTGAACAAACCGCTTTTAAATTGAACAAACCTCTTTTAAATTGAACAAACCGCTTTTAGATTGACAACGGCCAAAACGCCCTGCTGCGTCACGCACGGCATTGTAATGTCAATGCGAAACGACCCAGTTTGCTAGACGCACTTGAAACATTTAAAGTTTCGAAATACTTTACAAAAGTATCCACTCTTTTACTCTTCCACTTTAAAAACTCACAAACCACTCTGTATTAATAAAACAACTCAACTTTTTTAAAACAGCTTGTTACCTTTGGAACAGCTAGTGCCATTGGGGGAGGGGGGGGGGGGGGGGTGGAGGGAAGGGGAGAAGTGCACGTCTGCTTCCAGAATATTTCTGGCAAATGTCCTGCTTCAGGGATCGCTGAACTATGGAGCTTTCTACAAGGGAACCTTGAAGAATGAAACACACCCCCCTCCCCCCCCCCCCCCCTTAGCCCCATCCCCATTCAACACACCCTAACCCTGGTGTGTGTTGGCGTTTAGCGATCACTCACCCGTTCCGCATGCGTGTAAGCGCCAACCGGCCAGGGGGGGGGGGGGTATAGGACCCCTCAGGGGGGGGGGGGGTCTGAGGCCCCTGGAGGGGGGTCAAATGACCTAAAAATTTTGCAAAAAAAGTACCAAAAAATAAGAAGATTTTGCAAAAATAGGCAAAAAAGTGCCAAAATCGCTTATTTTTGGTCATAAACGTCCAAAATATAGCGCCGCAGGCGAAAATGTTGCTATTTTCAAGCGCCGCAGGCGAAATTTTTGCCATTTTTAAGCGCCGCAGGCGAAAATTTTTGAAATTTTTGGGGGGGGGTCTTTTGGGGAAGGCGGGAGGGGGGTACCTGGGGGGGTATGGGGGGTACACTCTCGGCTAGGGGGGGGGGGGGGACCCCCCCCCCCCCCCCCCCCCCCCCCCCCCCCCCCCCTTCCCCCCCCCCCCCCCCGGTTACACGTATGCCGTTCCGGGACTTCGATGGTACGCACTTCTTCAGTCGCGGCAGATAGCGCTCGATCTTTGGCTTTTCTGGAGGCATGACAACTCTCGACCCTGCAGAAGCCATTCTGAACGATGGAAAGCAGTACTGCAATGGCATATGCTCATAAGAAATAACAAAACTTTAGTAAGGTCGATAATACGATCAATCTGAGGTCCGAAATATGGCAACTTCGTGAATCAGCAGCTCAATATTCGTTTGACTGTTGAATTTTCTTGTCTGAGGATCAGAGAAGGCTAGTGGACGGCCGCTTAGCCTCAAAACCAATCGTCACAAAGCCTACTGGGCATTTGAAAACGTAGTGTTCGCGAGACTCGCGACCAACGACAGCGAAAACGTGCACAGCATACCACCACCGTGCTTTCCTAAACAGAGCGCAATGCCCGATCGGAAACGCTATTCGCGCAGCGCAATGCTTAAAAGGTCCCATCTATGCGCCAATTAATTCATGACTGACTCATCTTGCAGCTACCGTTCGGATCGTTAACACCGATTCTAAATGAAGCACTCATTCTTCTACATCTCTGCGACAGTTATTGAAGTTTTACTGTAGCTGTTTCTTCATGAAGCGGCCGGGTATAGACAGCTGCTAAACCACGCACAAGCGCCGCACGCACATCGTCGGGACTCCTCATATACACGCAAATCAAACGTAAAAGGTTGGTAGCGTGGCATTGTCAGCTAACAGTCCAATTTCATAAATTCGCGGAAGATCTGTTTGAATCAATACTTGCGAGTGCAAACTAGATAAGCAAAATAGACAATTTAAAAACATGCAATTGAAAACGTCACTTATAGCGCTTTTGCGACATCGGTATTTTAATGCGCCAGCTACAATAATCAGAAGCTACGCGAAGAGAAACGTTCTCAAGTCAAATTGCGTTCTCAAGTCAAATTGCGAGGCATACCGTAGTGAAGCGAGTGAGTTCCTAAGTATAGGTCTGAATATTACAATATATTCAGACTTCAGCCGCAGATACTAGGGCGCCTTCAGTTCTGCCAGCAACCTAGCATCACTAAATAGTGTTAGTACTACCTGGTACTCAACAAAGGTGGAAGCTTATTGGAGAGGGCGACTGTTTTCTCAACCTTCGTCTAGAATGGGCGCTTATTCGAGGGGGAGGGGGCGTATCCGCGTAGTGGTTTTGTGGTATACCAAAATATTTTCTAAGCGGCACAATTTCGTTTACCCAATTTGCCACGCAAAAGTGAAAAGGTCGCTGTTTTGTTGAATTCAGACAGGTCTGCTGATCCTCCGTTGTGTCTTAGCTGCAGAAAGATGTTTGAAACACTCTTGCGTTGGTTTCGAGCTATTGCGTGGAGTGTGAAGCTTGTTGCGTGGATAGAGGGCGCGGATTACTAATTGATTTAAACCATCTGAAGAATATATCACGCGTTGGCGTTAAACCGCTTCAGTTTGCTATAGGTTCTGGTTTTCCGCCAAGTTTCAAAAGTCTGGCTTTAAGTAGAAATGCGGCCGTGTTTCGACGATTGACTGAACGACCAGCATGCAAAATCGCATGCAACGGACAACCGTGTGAATTTCACTCTAATGTAACGTATTACTGTCACATTCATTTTGTGACATTCATACACACTGTTGTTATACCACATGACCAATCATCTATACTATCAAACTCATCAGAAGATTCACCAAACTTGATTTCCCTTGTATGTATGCACCATACTATTCGGTACAGGGCAACGTGTCCTACTATACTATAATGAATTGTAGTATAATAGTATAGTATAGTATAGTATAGCATACTATACTATACTACAAGTCAGACCGGAATTGTAGTATTATACTATACTATACTACAATTCAGTCCATACTACAATTAATTGTACCTAGTATATACTACAATAATTGTAGTATAGAGAAAATCTGAAAGTTAAGGAATAATTTAGTGGCATTTGCTTGATGGGATGGTCAATTTTGTG
>JASAMZ010011219.1:0-60667 GCA_030248115.1 Linhomoeus sp. GSCO2_2
GATATTTTCAAAATATTTTGGAATTTAGAGATAGACCAAAGTCCACAAACCTTCATGCAAAACTACAGGTTATGACGGTCAGTTTAAGCCATAGATCATTGCGATGCGTCAACTGTGTCTAGGGTTATGGAGTCCTCTCACGTCGTAGAGCGGCAATCGACACGTCAGGTGAAAGTTCTCGACGCGTTCTTTCATGCGATTGCAAAATTTCTTTCAATTACGCAAACACGCACCGCCGAAAACGCCAGTCTCGACATTTTGATGCTAAAATCTCTTTAACTCGCTCAGTTTGCATCGCAGAGAGACAACCTCGAGGTCAGTGGATAGCTCTCGGACTCGCTGATCATTTGTTCTCCCATTGGTCGAATCTCAAAAATTTGAATTTCGCGAGAACAGTAACCTGGGGGTTTTAAACGCAAAGCGGCTCTAACTCGTCTGTCTTGCGTCGTAGAGAAGTGATCTTGAGCACCTTGGATAGCTCTCGACTCACTGATTATTTCGCTCGGCCTCAGTCGAGCGAACCCTATCAAGAGCTCGGCGTGCGTACGTGCGTGCGTGCGTCACGCTCGCTTCGGGCTTAAGAGTCAATGTCTGAGAAACTCGCGTTTCATTCTTAGGAGGTTGGACAAGTTGAAAAATTCAAAATCGAGATTAGAGTTGTATTAAGGTATGAAGAATGTCACAAATCTTACCTCTCTACGCTGCCTAAATCTCGAGATATGGCCCGTTTTCTGAACCTATGTCGCAAAATTTGTGAAATTTTTGTCATTTCATACCGCGCTGACGTTTCTGCCTACAACTTGAGAACGGCTCGTCCGATTTGCACAATTCTTTCGCCGTTGGAATGAGAAGACCCATACGCTTCGATCTCCATGCCATGCGTCGCTATTGACGACCACACGTCGATGTGGCGCACTGGAAAACATGGGAAAACGCAGAAACGGGAATTGCGATTCTTGCAGTTTTTTGCTCGTAACTTTTGAAATACCAGAAAATTCCAGGCTGATTTTACTTGTACGCTGTTGCCACATGTGTTCTCTCTTAGAATCCGCAAAAAAAATCGAAAATCGAGGAGCCTTTGCGACACTTACGCAAGAATATGTGTTGGTGATTTGCGTGTACCAGGACAGGTTTCTTGCGTTTTGTCCTCATTATTTTCATCGTAACTAATGAACGCGGCAAGACTGCGCTCTGGTACAAGCTGCAAACCGAAAACATCGATGGGCTTTACAAATACTATAAAGAACCTGAATTTCGTAATCAGCACCGTTCGCGAGATAATGGCGCTACACCTAATTTGGCGCGAAAATCACACTTTTGAGGAGCTGTCACTATAGGTAGGAGTCGAATTTACAAAGATGACCTGCAACTTTTAGTTAGCGTCTGATAGCTAATATTTTTTCGCCGCGCCCCAGCGCGGCGAGTATATATACGGACGCTATTGCCCGTTCGTGTGTGTGTGTGTGTGTGTGTGTGTGTGTGTGTGTGTGTGTGTGTGTGTGTGTGTGTGTGTGTGTGTGTGTGTGTGTGTGTGTGTGTGTGTGTGTGTGTGTGTGTGTGTGTGCGTGCGTGCGTGCGTGCGTGCGTGCGTGCGTGCGTGCGTGCGTGCGTGCGTGCGTGCGTGCGTGCGTGCGTGCGTGCGTGCGTGCGTGCGTGCGTGCGTGCGTGCGTGCGTGCGTGCGTGCGTGCGTGCGTGCGTGCGTGCGTGCGTGCGTGCGTGCGTGCGTGCGTGCGTGCGTGCGTGCGTGCGTGCGTGCGTGCGTGCGTGCGTGCGTGCGTGCGTGCGTGCGTGCGTGCGTGCGTGCGTGCGTGCGTGCGTGCGTGCGTGCGTGCGTGCGTGCGTGCGTGCGTGCGTGCGTGCGTGCGTGCGTGCGTGCGTGCGTGCGTGCGTGCGTGCGTGCGTGCGTGCGTGCGTGCGTGCGTGCGTGCGTGCGTGCGTGCGTGCGTGCGTGCGTGCGTGCGTGCGTGCGTGCGTGCGTGCGTGCGTGCGTGCGTGCGTGCGTGCGTGCGTGCGTGCGTGCGTGCGTGCGTGCGTGCGTGCGTGCGTGCGTGCGTGCGTGCGTGCGTGCGTGCGTGCGTGCGTGCGTGCGTGCGTGCGTGCGTGCGTGCGTGCGTGCGTGCGTGCGTGCGTGCGTGCGTGCGTGCGTGCGTGCGTGCGTGCGTGCGTGCGTGCGTGCGTGCGTGCGTGCGTGCGTGCGTGCGTGCGTGCGTGCGTGCGTGCGTGCGTGCGTGCGTGCGTGCGTGCGTGCGTGCGTGCGTGCGTGCGTGCGTGCGTGCGTGCGTGCGTGCGTGCGTGCGTGCGTGCGTGCGTGCGTGCGTGCGTGCGTGCGTGCGTGCGTGCGTGCGTGTGTGTGTGTGTGTGTGTGTGTGTGTGTGTGTGTGTGTGTGTGTGTGTGTGTGTGTGTGTGTGTGTGTGTGTGTGTGTGTGTGTGTGTGTGTGTGTGTGTGTGTGTGTGTCAGCTCTCTAGTGAATGGCGACACTGTAATGTACTATTGGCGCAAAATCAAACATCAGTCGCAGTGTGTGGTGCCTTCTGTGCCCAGAATGTACTGGCGCAGTCGATATTTTCAAAATATTTTGGAATTTAGAGATAGACCAAAGTCCACAAACCTTCATGCAAAACTACAGGTTATGACGGTCAGTTTAAGCCATAGATCATTGCGATGCGTCAACTGTGTCTAGGGTTATGGAGTCCACAGACAAACAAACAAACAAACAAACACACGGACACAGTTAGGCGCCTTAGTATATAGGACTAGAGTCTTTAGCCCGTAGGAGAATCTCTATGGTCAGTAGTGCATGGGTAATCTCAAAGCATTAAGGGGATAATGCAATCATCGATTCCAGTGCACCACAGGACATCACAGTTAGATCTCAAGTCATTTGACACTGTGCCCCTGCCAGGGCTAACATTTGGATCACATCAGCTCCTGTCCCTGTAAATACACAATAGATCCTCGGGTTGAACCCATAGACGATTGGGTTTAGCCCATAGAGCCCCTGCCAGTGTCTACGTTTAGGATCGCACCAGCTCCCATGCCTGTAAATGCACAATAGATGCTCAGGGTTAGCCCGTAGACATTTGGGTTTAGCCAATAGGACATTTCACACAGATCTCCAGCCCCTTGACACTGTGCCCCTGCTAGTGCCTACATATAGGCTCGCACCAGCTCCCGTGCCTGTAAATACACAGTAGATGCTTAGCCCATAGACATTTTGGGTTTAGCCCATAAGAGATTTCAGATAGATCTAAAGTCATTTGACAGACTGTAGATCCAGAATAGTTTGATGCTGTGCCCCTGCCAGTGCATGCAGTGCCTGAGAATACACTTTGGAGTCTCACAACGACAACTCTTTAGTGAATGGTGACACTGTAAAGCACTTCTGGCGCGAAATCAATCGGCAGTCTCAGCGTGTGGTGCCTTCTGTGCTCAGAATGTACTGGTGCAGCTGATATTTGTGGAAAATTGTGAAATTTAGTCATCGGTCAAAATTCCAAATTTTTCAGGGGGGAGGCACGCACAAAACGAGTAGGACAATCTTGGGGGACGTATGCAGGGGCCCCTGAACGAGCGGGGGAACACTTTGAGGCACGCACAAACCGAGTAGGACAATTCTGGGGGACGTATGCAGGGGCTCCTGAACGAGCAGGGGAACACTTCAAGGCACGCACAATAACGAGTAGGACAGTTCTGGGACACGTATGCAGGGGCTCCTGAACGGGGGGGGGCACTTGAATGCTGCACTGTACGCGCACAACCGTGGGTGCGGACAACAATAGAAGGCGACTCGACGAGATACTGATGGACATTAGAGCGTGATCTGGCGAAGGAGAAGGAGACGGAGAAAACTCACCCCCGCCCGTGGGACAAGTAACGCGCCGCGATCCTTTTTGCGCCTGTAACTTTCGCTACACTGAGCCGATTTTCACCAAATTTGGAATTCAATCAATTTACCATAAGGCCCTTTGGTGTATCAAATTTCATCCAATTCCGTTTAGTACCGCCTGAGAAATAAAATATCGTGATGATGGGAAAGGGCGCGCGCGGCCTGGACGGAACATATTATGGTCTGGCGCTGCCGCGCCAACCATGATACTGTTCACCAAATTTTGACAGACATAAAGTACAGGTTGAACTTTTTACACACACAACTTGTTACACACACAGCTTGTTGTGTCTCTACATATTTTGAGTATTCAATCGCAACGTCAAATACAATGATCCATGCCTGGACATAATATCTACTTACTCTGGCGATGACGTGTTTTGACCTTTCAGGTTGCATTCTTATAACAAACACCAAGCGAAGCCGGGGGTAGTCTATTACAGCATCACGCAAGAAGAGCGCCTGGCCTATTACCTCAGTTCGATCAATGGAACGTGCGCTCAAAGCATTAACCGGCGTATGTCTAGCGAATGCTGCACGGGCAACGCCCAAGGGACGATCAAAAGATGTCTGGAAGAGACGCCTATAACGGATCCAACAACATCCGGCTCACAGGGCAGCAGTGGGTTGCGGTCAGCTCCTAAAGTATGGGTAGACTACAACAACCAATGGATGTTCGGTCACGCTGATGTAACTGCGCGAAATCGCATCATTTGTAATTGGTTTGATGACGACGAAGAGGATTGCATAGAGGGATTAGCGATCAGATGCGAGAATCGAATGGCCGACCACCGCGTCGAAATGTATCGCCGGTATCGGATGTGCGTCATGGAGCACCCCAAGAAAGACGACGTTAAGGTATGTAAACTGGTGAATCGGACCATGGAAACTCGGGGCTGGCACGCGTCTATGTTGAACATGCGGCCATTATTTGTGACATGTTTCATGAAAATCGATTCATGCTGCGACGCGGTGCAATTAATCAAACGTGGCGCACTTGGCCACTCAAGGGTGGCCAATAGAAACGCATTTTAGTTTTAGTTTCAGTTAAAATTAAAATGCTGGCTGAGTTTCAGTTTCAGTTTCAGATAAAGGCCAGCCCAGTTTCAGTTTCTGCAACTGAAACTGAGTTTCAGTTATTGAAGGTCTAGAATGTCGCCATGAATTGTTTAAATCTATGCTTGAGTGTTGATGGATTTGCGGATTCAAGATCAATTTTGAACTTTCGTTAGTGTCTTCAGTGTTTTGACGAATGATATGATGATTAAATTAATAAGGCGTCAACTTTGGTCCTCATATTTGGTCATTATTTGACGAAAATACACTAAGATTTTGCAAAATCTCAACCTTACATACCTAACTGAAACTAACTCTGAGTTTCAGTTTCAGTTTCAGTTATGGGGTTCCGCGCCAGTTCCGATTCAGTTTCAGTTTCAGTTAACTGATTGTAACTGAAACTGAAACTAGTTTAAGTTTCTATTGGCCACCCTGGGCCACCCTGTACAAACAAAACCTGTACTTACCTTGTTTCACGGCTTCATCGTGACAAAGGGGAATTGCGTCAAAGTGTGAACACCTACCTAGTACCTACATATCTAGGTACATACGGTACCAGATAGTAAATGCTGTGTTGCCGATTGCGCCAGGAAGCACTACACCTCCAATTCTTGACTCGATTTCTGAGCGATCAACTATTGGGCATTTTCTAAGCCGTTCCTGTCAGCAACAAACTACATACCGTAAATACTCTAATAAGCCCCCGGGGGGCTTATTTTTTCAACCTCCTTCTAGGAGGGGGTACTATTGGAGGTTGGGGGCTTATTCGAGGGGGAGGGCTTATTAATTCAACCCTCCGTCCAGTCACCAAATGTTCAGAAATTGTACTAATGGCATACCAAACACACCTTATGTAGTCCAAATATTCATAACATACCACGTACTAAAGGCATATTTATCACTTGTAGTAGTTGTAATAGTACTAAAGTACAGTATACATGCACACAGTGTACCCTATAGTACACATAGGGGAGGGGGTACCATTGGCCGCGGGGGGCTTATTATTTCAACCACACGTGTAACCGGGGGCGGGGGGGTATGGGGGGGGGGGGGGGGGGTAAGCCCCCCCCCCTAGCCGAAAGTGTACCCCCCATACCCCCCCTCAGGTACCCCCCTCCCGCCTTCCCCAAAAGACCCCCCCCCCCTAAAATTTAAAAAATTTTCGCCTGCGGCGCTTAAAAATGGCAAAAATTTCGCCTGCGGCGCTTGAAAATAGCAAAATTTTTGCCTACGGCGCTATATTTTGAACATTTTTGACCAAAATTAAGCGATTTTTGGCACTTTTTGGTCTATTTTTGCAAAATTTTCTTACGTTTTGGTACTTTTTTAGCAAAATTTTTAGGTCATTTGACCCCCCCTCCAGGGACCTCAGACCCCCCCCCCCTGAGGGGTCCTATACCCCCCCCCCCCGACCCCTCCCCTGGCCGGTTGGCGCTTACACGTATGATTTCAACCTCCCTCTAGGAGGGGGTACTATTGGAGGGTGGGGGCTTATTCGAGGGGGAGGGCTTATTAGAGTATTTACGGTATGCATAGGTGTGCGTAAACTAAACGAATTTGGTTGGCACCTATCATACTTACCGCAGATAAGCTACAGTAGTAGCCTAGCCCACTCTCGATTGGAACTCGATGGAGTTTCGAGTCCTAGGAAACATACGACATTTTGGCATGTCAACTGAAAGCAAATATCAGTAGACCCTCTTACAGGTGCTGCTGGTCCCATGGTCTGACGGCTACATTGTCAGCGGTCAATTCACCTTCAAGATAGACCTTCCTAAGGATAGAACCTTGGCGTCGCAGGGGAACAGTTATGAAAAACTAGTCACTGGCGTGTCAGGAAGTAAGACTGTCCACGCTTTCTACCCGGTCGTCGTCTTTAATGAAGAACTCAACAGATTCCAGACGGATGTCATTCACAAGATCTGCTGGGAGGTACCCGTACCTAGGGACACAAAGCGCGATACCGCATGCTAACTATGTACGTCTCACATCGGGCAAATGTGTGACAAGAAACGAGGGGTGGGATTTGAGCGTTGCAAACCCCCCTCCCCCACCGCCCTACTGACTTAATCCTCATACACAACACCATTCAATCAACAATCTCTTAGCTTCTATGCTACAGGGTGTTTTTTAGAATGGGAACTTTTGAATTCGCCACAACTTTTGCGTTCTGTAGCCATAGTTGGCGAAACTTAGCCACTTAACGGGAAAGACGTTGGCATTTTGCATGTTAAAATGTGGTCAAGTTCTGTTGTAATCCACAAGTTACAGCTACAGGGTGGAAAAGACGACGCCCCATTTTACACGGACGACCGCCAAAGAAACGCGCGTAGCTTGCGCGCTGTTCATCATTTCAATAACGGGATAAAAACAGCTGAATAGACAAGAAAACAGTCTTTCGGCAGAAAGAAGAATGGACTTTGTAGTGCGAACGACGCGGAAGTTACAAATGTCCAAAGTTGAGCGGGAAGTGCTGCTGGACGAGGTTGGTCCACTCTAACATCGAGTTGTGCTGGCCTTCGCTTCTGATGGCACTTCCTGCTCAACTTTGGACATTTGTAACTTCCGCGTCGTTCGCGCTACAAAGTCCATTCTTCTTTCTGCCGAAAGACTGTTTTCTTGTCTATTCAGCTGTTTTTACCCCGCTGTGAAATGATGAACAGCGCGAAAGCTACGCGCGTTTCTTTGGCGGTCGTCCTTGTAAAATGGGGCGTCGTCTTTTCCACCCTGTAACTTGTGGATTACACAACTGAACTTGACCACATTTTAACATACAAAATGCCAACGTCTTTCCCGTTAAGTGGCTAAGTTTCGCCAACTTTGGCTACAGAACGCAATAGTTGTGGCGAATTCAAAAGTTCCCATTTAAAAAAGACACCCTGTATTTTAGGGAGTCTCCGTGGAGGCTATAGACATGAACCCTACCCCCCCCCCCCACCTCAATTATAACCAGTCGGATTTTCGCGCATGCAAAATGTAAAACCGTGTTTTGTACCTACCGGATTCTTCTGCTTAAGCGCCCCCTCGTTGTCCCAACTTGAACGCCTTCATTCTGGCGATGGCTTAGCAGAAAACTCCGGTACTACAATAAAAGACGCGGTTATATTTCCTTCCTACTGTTTTGTCTACAGTAATAGCTAGTTTCCCTTCCGGCTGCAGGTGAAAACGAACGACGACGGCAGGCGGTGCAGCAGGACGAAGTGGGGAAAGAATTCTGTCGCCTCCGACATTGTCTTCAAACCGGCCGTGGCCATCTACAATCTTGAAGTCCACTTGATCTACGTGAAAAGGTATTACGCCGCGCAATACACTACCGTAGTTCCTCTTACAATGACGCCCGAAAATGAGAACCCTCGCCTGAATAGCCCCCCCAAAACTCGCCTGAAGGAAGGTCGAAATCTCAATTATCCAAAGTGTTTTCTGTGCGATTTGTTGTTCCTCTACACTAAGACTTTTCCTGCCGCCGAAATTGCAAGTGTACGAAACTATCGGCTTGCTACAATGTGTAATTATTGAATTGTCAAGTATATTGATATCGCGCAACACAATAGAGCGAAAAGAAAAAGAGAACACAAACGCACTATAAAAGCGCAGGCATTTCTCAGGCTTTGACGTCAATCGCAACGTCGATAAGTGCGACCAGATCAGATGAGCACTATTAGATGGGTCTGTCTGCGCTTCCAATCCAGTAAACTATGCAAGCGAATTACAGTACGTATCACCGACAAAACACCTTCACATCTTTGCTTCCAGCAACTTCCACATGTACTGGCGAAAGTGCATCGTGTCACTGGAGCGGAAAACCTGCACCTGGTTCGAAGAGGAGAAGCTGGGCTATGTGGACGACAAATTCAGTGATTCTCCCACTGCTGTTGCCTTTGGTAGCTTTGATGATGTGCGCGTCTTCGGGCGCACCTTTGAAAACGAGATCAAGACTTACAACCTTATGAAGTCCATGGGAAAGGAGTGCACCAAGCCACCAACAAAGAAGAAACGGAAGCGAAGGCAGACATACTTGCAATGAGTCTGAAGACGGTTTTCTTTTGGGGCAATGGGATGGGAACTGGAAAGGATTATTGAAATTTGCAGGAGTCACATTGCGAACGACTGGCACTTTTGAGCCTACTGTAAGTAGACAAGTTCGGCCTTCAGATATCAAGCCGGCAAACTGTCGTATGCATGGTACCAAAGCCAGGCATTGATCGTAAGGCACAGCACGCTGAGTGGGTCTCTACTTTATTGTAGCAATCCACAGCTTTTGCGGACAAATTACCGAGTCACAAAATTATTCACATGTGGTCTTTTTTCGCTCGGCCTCAGCCGAGCGAACCATATCAAGAGCTCGGCGTGCGTGCGTACGTACGTGCGTACGTACGTGCGTACGTACGTGCGTACGTCACGCTCGCTTCGCACTGAATAACTCGCTCGTCTGACATCGTAGGAAGGAGTTTGAGACATCGTCGAGTAGCCCACGGACTCCTCTAGCCACATGAGTAGTCAAACCTAAAATAAGTTTTCAAAATCGCGCGCTACAGTATCCCAAAGTGGGGTCCATTTTAAGACAAAAGTTGACCGAACCTAGTCAAATCGCATATCAAAGTGAAGCGCTCGAGCTCCTGAGCACGAATCCGACAATAAAAAGTTTCAAAGGTTTAAACAGAGAGCTACAGTAAACAAAACGCGTCGAAAAGTGGAAACGACACGCTTGCTTCGGGCTTAATAACTCGCTTGTCTGACGTCGCTGGGTTGAGTTCGACACATCGACGGGTAGCCCTCGGACCACTGTCGCCATCTGAGTGTTCAAAACTGAATTAAGTTTTCAAATTCGCGCGCTACAGTATCCCAAAGTGAGGTCCGTTTTAAGACAAAAGTTGACCGAAGCTAGTCAAATCGCATATCAAAGTGAAGCGCTCGAGCTCCTGAGCACGAATCCGACAACATAAAGTTCCAAAAGTTTAAACAGAGAGCTACAGTAACCAAAACGCGTCGAAAACTGGAAACGACACGCTTGCTTCGGGCTTAATAACTCGCTTGTCTGACGTCGCTGGGTTGAGTTCGACACATCGACGGGTAGCCCTCGGACTACTCTCGCGAACTGTGGCGTCGAAATAATAACAAGTTTTAAAAATTGCGCGCTACAGTATCCCGAAGTAATGTCCGCGAAAAGTCAAAACTTCATCGAACCTAGTCGAATCGCATATCAAAATGAACCGCTCGACCTCCTGAGCACGAATCCGACAACAAAAAGTTTCAAAAGGTCAATGAGAGGGCTACAGTAACCAAAACGCGATGAAAACTGCCGACTTTGGTTTGTTATATCTTGGCTCTCGTGCGTTGCAGAGGAGCGATCTTGACATCGCTGAAGAGCTCACTGCAAATCAGCATCAAATCATGCTCACAATTAACCTGTAGTTTTGCGTTAGATTCCAGTGTTTTTTTTTAATTTAGTCTGAAAAGATGATTTTCTTGGTGTAAAGAATTAAACCCGAGCGATACCAATGTTGCGTAGCAAGACCACTCCAAAAAGTGTAGTCGCGAGGAGAGTCAAAGACGCTGCACGAAACCGGAAAGGGCCTTGCTACAATCTCAGTAAAAAGTCAAAGCTCAAAATCACTCCGCTTTTTAAAAGAGACTTGTTGGCACTCCTCCCCTCCAAAAAGGAGGAGTGCTATAGTGATGGTGCGGATTCTGTGTAAATTGGAACGCTCATAAGTCGGGCTAGAGTTGGCCGATCGGGGCGAATTTTTTTTTATTCGATAGGTCTCTGGATTGCGCAGTGTGCATCGAAGGTCTCGACCTCCGTTCGGGACCCGATTTTTGGCAAGTTGCCAAAAACCCGGTTTTTTGGCCTCCGACGAACTTTGGACGCTTAGAATAGTGTTCTGGTAGATCGGAGCGAGACGAGCTTTGGGTCAAATATGTAAACGACATTGAGCTATCCGATGGTAGGGGCGCCGCCGGGCTGGGTCCGGGCCTGCCCGGGCCGGGTAGCAAAAACAGGGTTTTTCGACCCAAAAGTAGGGTTTGCGGCGGACAATGTAACTGTTGTGTGTTACGCGTAAAATGTACAATGTTTTGTTATTTGGTAGAGCTTAGATAGCCTACTTCGGGATGGCTTTGGTAAATCCCGTCAGATGTAGCCCCGAATGGGACATTCACCCCAAAGTTGGGTCCCAGGATTGTGGGTAAAACTAGGGTCAGGCGTAACTTTTGGTATAAGCCTCGCATCGAGATGTGACAAACACCGTTAGATCGGGCGCGACGAGCTCTACAACATTGTAGTAGATCACTTCTCCATAAATGGCCGAATTTTGGGTGAAAATAGGAAAAAATCGATTTTTGGGCAAAATTTAAAAATTCTGCCATTCATATCTCTTTGGTGTGCCAATCGATTTCAATGATATTGAGAGCGTTTTCTAAGACTATAATTATCTTCGCTGTGGCATAATTTCGGCTTAGGGCTGACTCAATTTCTGGGTGAAATTTCTGTTTCTTGGACAAATTTTCGGTATTTTGGTGCAAAGTGGGGTCGGTTGAGACATTTCGGTGTCAATTTGACTTTCACGTGATAGAGCATCAAAAGACACGTAGTTTTTGTTATAAGCACTTTTTTCGTCCGACGCGTATTTTGGCGGGAAATTTGAATTCAAAATTTTGGCTGCCGGATTTGTCCAGGGCGTCTACCGTGTAAGTACTCGATTCCGGCTTTTCGGAGATGCTGATCACGAATTTGGCGTTGTCTTTTCGTTTTGAGATGTGTGGGACCATTTTTGAAGAATTTGCTTGCCACCATACGTGCCCTCAAGCGGAAAACCTGGTTGTGCCAGTTCAGCCGAAGGTTGGTGTGTTGTATGTCAAATGTGGGGTATTGGAGGGTCGCAATTCCGAATTTGCTATTAATTTTGCGATCAGAATGGCCACTAAGCTTCACTGGCATGTCTCGTTGATCAATGGGCAGCATGATTCAACTCCCAAAATTCTTCTGAAAGAGGGGAGGAGTGCCCCGAGGGGCTCTGCCCCGTCTACTAATCTTGTCTAACAACCGACCGTTCTGTGCTCCACAGAGTTATTCGTTGGCTTGGCAAGCGAAAGAAAATCACACCACTTTTGTGAACTAACCGCCTCCCCCGTGACATACAATGGCGATGGGCACCCCACGAGTTCTCTATTTGCAACAGACTTCCAACAATCGTCCCAAAGTTCACTATGGATCAATGCATGTCTGCGTAAGCAATAGCCGTTCAATAGTGCCAGTTGTTCACAAGGGTACAGAAGTCGAACGGTCAAGCTGTGTCCCAGTAAGATACAGTAGCTCGTCTCTCGTAAGATTCTCCACACATCTGTAGACTTTCTCATTGATGATCTACATTAATCAAAGACAGAGCAGGGAGAAAGGCGTTTGAAATAGGTACATACCAGTACCATACATCACAGTGTGATTAAGATATGCATGCGCAAACCATATGGTTCTTGAGGTAATATCCCTCCTGTATGCCGACATACGTAGTGTAGACAGTAGACACTTGAATCAGCATAGCGATTGTGCAATACCATTGTGTATGGTGGGTCGGGGCTTTACTTTGTGGGGTTGGAAGGTTGGAAGGATTGCATGCATTACTTTGGTTACCAACAACCATGATGATCACACAACTAAATAGTACGATGGCCAGCTATTACATGTGGGCAATACTGTCAAACGTTTTTACAAGTTATAAAACTACCGATCATATTATGATGATTGATGGCTATTCAAAAAAAATTTGCCTTTGTGGTGAGTTTGAACAAAATTTCCTTGCGTTTCCAAGCAGTGATGGGTCTACCCGCCTCGCAAAGCCTCACGGCCACTGCCGGTTACCACTGGCATGATGTACATATACACTGTGCGTGCATCACAAATTAAAGCATTTCTCTTAAGGCAATTCTACAAGCTTGACGACATATGCACTGTGTGTACACTCTTGCATAGGAAAATCTCAACAGCCAACTTGTCGTATGGAGCAAAACGACGGTTGTTATACTATCACATGCACTCCCAACTCTTCAGGTTAATGCCATGATCGCTGAAACTATGAGCTGGATTGGACGTGTGATAATCTCACGCGACAAAGAAGCAACAAGAAGATGGCCGTACTGTGATCATAGCCTGACCATTGGTTGCATGGAAATAGGCCTGCCATCTGTTGGGTTTGATTGAATAAACTCTCCGCCACTCTCACAAAGATTTTGCTGCCACCCCTCTTTCAAATACTTCACTGGTACAAGCGTATTGACTTGAGAAGCTTTACGTCTTATGCACTGTAGTAACAGAAGCGAGACTAACAAGTTACAGACGTATTCCACACTGTTAAATGACTGCGACCTAATTCGCCTCTGCTTTAGCAGTGCTAGGCTAGCTAGTCGGTCGGCCCATTCTTTTGTGTTTTGGACTACTGTACTTACACAATTGCCCCTAAAGCCGTTGCGGAAGTGGGGGGGGGGGGGGGGGGGGGGCAAACGAAAGTCTCCATCAGACACAAGGAAGGTTTAACAACATAATTCTGCCTAGTCGGTACAAATTGCTTAATTCAGGGTATAAGTATGCATAATCATAGGAAGCAAACACCGCAAGTGGTAACCCAGCCCCACCCTCCCACCAACTATCCCAATCACCCCCTCCCCCAACTCCGTACCCATGGGTTGCGATATGAGTATTACGAAGTACATGGTGGTAGACTTGTTTCACAAGTTATTCGAAACACTTCGGCTTCTTGCTATTCTTGTCACGCGCGGTTTGTGGATGGATGCTACGTCGCGCCGCTGCAATTGTGAAAGAGGCAGTCAACAGAATCCGGTAATTCGTAGATCTCCATTGAAATTCGAACCTGAATGGCAAGCGAAAGAAACCTACCATTTACGCTGATTCTCTGCTTATGGCTACTGTGTTTGACCCTAGCCCAGAAGTTTCAAGAAGTGAAGATAACAGGATTCGACGCCGACGCGAGCGCTGAAGGTAGAGTTACAGTTAGGGCAGTTTGATATAGTGTAGTTTGGACTTTGTAGACTAGTGGTGTGTGATAAACGATTCCACAACTGGCATACTCTATTTCAGAAGGCATCGGGGCGGTGGACGGCGGCGCAGAGGGCGTTATTGGGGCCATGAACCGTCACTTCGCCCTGGGGGACTTCTACGACGCCAGGGCGGACTCCGTCGTTCTACCCGGGGCCAGATTCTGGAACGAGAGCGACATGGAGGCCCTCACCATCATCGAGAGGCAACCGCTAACTCGGACGGGTATCTACGCCTCGGATATGCTCAGCGACAAGCGCCTACTGCTCGGCATCTCGGCCGAGGTCAACATCAACGTGCCCGTCAGTCAGGAAGTCAACGTGGGTGTTCTGCTATTGGTTTGGAAGAGCATTACCGTAAACACTCCAATAAGCCAACGGAGCTCAAGTTTTCAACCTCCGTCTGCAAGGAAGGCACTACTGGAGAGTGGGGGATGACGGGGGGGGGGGGGGGGGGAGGAGGGATTATTAAGTTAAACACTCTTCTACTGCACCGATGTACACACAGAATATGCTATGCCAATTGCTAATTGGGTGCTAATTGGAGGTGGCTACATACTTATTAGAGCATCTACAGGGTGTCTCACGGTGGGTGTTTCAACTTTGATGAGCTCCCGCGCGCCGCTGCGTTGACCGATTTTGCTGAAATTTTGTATATACGTACAACCAAGTATAGCTTAGACATCTGCAAAATATCAGCATCATACAATGATTATCCGACCACAAAACGAATAATTGGTCAAGACGCTGGCCCTCCTGGAGGAGGCCCTGCAGCACCACGAGCAGCTGGCGGTGCTTGATTATGGGTTTGCAGACAAGCTTTGATTCGATTTTTCGAGAGCGTGTTACAAGCTACGATGTTCGTTCCAAGCATACGTGTAACCGGGGGGAAAAGGGGGGGGGGGGGGGGGGTAAGCCCCCCCCCCCCTAGCCGAAAGTGTACCCCCCATACCCCCCAGGTACCCCCTCCTGCCTTCCCCAAAAGACCCCCCCCCCCTAAAATTTTAAAAATTTTCGCCTGCGGCGCTTAAAAATGGCAAAAATTTTGCCTGCGGCGCTTGAAAATAGCAAAATTTTCGCCTGCGGCGCTATATTTTGGACATTTTTGATCAAAATTAAGCGATTTTTGGCACTTTTTGGCCTATTTTTGCAAAATTTTCTTATTTTTTGGTACTTTTTTAGCAAAATTTTTAGGTCATTTGACCCCCCCCCCCCCTCCAGGGGCCTCAGACCCCCCCCCCCCCCCCCCGAGGGGTCCTATACCCCCCCCCCCCACCCGACCCCCCCCCCGGGCCGGTTGGCGCTTACACGTGTGGTTCCAAGACCGTTTAAAAGCTTAACTTATCTTCTCTGTGATGGTACAAGTTCCACCTAATTTAGCTGCACGTAAGCCAACTTTGTGGCTGCCACAAGCCGACGAGCCAAAGAAATTGACATCTTCTGCGATTTGGTACCGGATTCATGCGTGGGTCAGTGTAGATCACTGATATTTTGCAGATCTTTAAGTTACACTTGGTAGAATTTGCGTATAAAATTTCAGCAAAATCGGTCAATGCAGCGGAGCGCGGGAGCTCGTCAAAGTTGAAACACCCACCGTGGGACACCCTGTATGTAACCATGCGACCGGCAAGACTAACGAGAGTGCTTCAGATCAACATCGGAGGTTCGCTGGCGTTCCTGTGGAACGACCAGGACCGGACGAGCACCCAGCGGGCCATTCTCTTCTACGAGCAGCAGACCCACGTGGCCAAGATGAGCATGGAGCTGCTGGCCAACATCAACCCCTACCTCTACGACTGGGTCTCCGAAGCTGGCGGCCTCAAGGAGGCTACACATGTAGTCACGCGCATCGTCTATGGAGTCAAAACTTTTCTGACAGTAGACAAGAAGGAGGTCCTCCACGCCAAATGGATGGACGCCGAAGGCAAACTGAATATGAGTCTCGACGTCAAGAAGGAGAACTTGGAAGGTGCGGACTGTTTGGATGTTCTTTGACCTCTTTTGCTGCCTTTCATCATACAAGCTGTTACTTTTCAGTGAAATTCGATCTGAATGTTGAACTATCAGCAATCTACAACGACACTGACTATTCAAGACGTCTGGAGACGTCCTTCAATGCGGATATGAACACAGCCCCTCCTACCACCTACCAAGATGCAATGGACCTTTACAGAAAGCTACCAACTGTAAGTGAACTTTCTGGAGTGACCTTTGGAGCTACATAACAAGAGTTACTAAGGCAAGTATGTAGTCTGTCACTTCTTTGACAATTGTATTCTACCACAATTTCAGATGGTGGACGTACACAACGCCATTCCAATGAAGATTTATCTCACTCCCATTGAATGTTTCGCCCGAGACAAGTATCAGCAGCTCATGAAGAACCTCGCAAATACTATTTTAGATGGTATTGAGAAGAAGCAAGAGGATTTCAGAAAAATTACCCAGGAAACCAACGACTTGAAAGGAGAGGCGGCGTATTCAATGATGGGTGTCTTCAAGAACCACCTTGACTACTTCTCGAGTGGTGTCAGAGCGCTCAGTTCTCTCTTTGCACTAGAACTAATGAGAATCATTCCCTTGATAAAGAGGTGAGTGTGAGCCATTTGACTGGGACTGGGATGCAAATTTCGTTCGCATTACGGTAATAACAACGCCACGAACACTGTCTAGCTTTCAACCTACAATAGTGAGTACCACCTACACACTTACAGTAGTCGTTCAAATTTTTTCGCCGCGCCTCAGCGCGGCGAGGTGTATATATACGGATGACAATGTGTGTGTGTCTGTGTGTGTGTGTGTGTGTGTGTGTGTGTGTGTGTGTGTGTGTGTGTGTGTGTGTGTGTGTGTGTGTGTGTGTGTGTGTGTGTGTGTGTGTGTGTGTGTGTGTGTGTGTGTGTGTGTGTGTGTGTGTGTGTGTGTCTGTCTGTTCGTCGCACCGAAGTAAAGTCAGTGACATATGAGGTCAAGTAGAGTCGATGTCGCTGAGTACGGATCCGATGTCCGTTTCTGTTGCTAATTTCGCATTTTCGAGATATTCGCAATTAAAATTCGAAAATGTCGAAAATCGACTTTTTTGTCTAATGCGCTAGCCGCGCAATTTCTTCAGAAATGGAAGGAGCACGGACCGCGGACAATTTGTAACACAAAAGAAATTTTTTGCAAATGTGGAATTTAATAGAAATGCGTGATTATTTGTCAAAATTGCATTAATTGACTAAAATACAACGTTATTTATTGACGAATGTGAATGCAGAAATGGAAAGGTCATATGCCAATAAGGATTTGTGACATAGTTTTGCAGTTTTTAAAAATTGCAATTTCGAGATCTTTTCAATCAAAATACGGAAATGTCAAAAATCGACTTTTTCACCTGATGATATAGCGGCGAAATTTCTTCAGAAATGGAAAGAGTATAGACTGCGGATAATTTGTAACGCAACAGAAATTTTTTGCAAGTATGGAATTAAATAGAAATACGTGATTATTTTTCAAAATTCCATAAATCAACAAAATTGAACGTCGTTTTTTGATGAATTTGAACGCAGAAATGGCAAGGCCGTATGCCAATAAGAATTTGTGACATAGTGTTGCATTTTTAATAAATTTCAATTTCGAGACATTTAAAATTAAAATTTAAAACAATGTCAAATCGAGATTTTCGTCTGATGGCCAGAACAGCTGTTTATTGATGAATGTGCACTCGGAAACACAAATGCGTACGCTGAACACAGGAATTCGCTCGCACAAAACTTCTGGCAAGTTTTTTGTTGGACGTGACGTTTTCGCGCAGGTAGGAATCATCAGATAAACGGCGTCGTATCATGCCGATATCATATAGCGAACGCGGCGATATCACTGAGCTTCAGATCAGCTGTACAGACAACCGTATCGTGGGGATAGCTGCACTTGGCATTAAGGTACACATTCTCAAGACACTTTCTCCAGATGCGGCTAACGATGTGTACAAAGTTCACTATACTGTTCACCAAAATTTGACAGACACAAAGTATAGGTTGAACTTTTTACACACACAGCTTGTTTGTCTGCCTGCCTGCCTGATCACCTGCCTGTCAACTGATTTGTCTACTTAAAACTGTACCTGTACCTACATAGGTAACAGCCTGCCTGCCCGCCATCTTGCCTGCTACACTTTCTCTGCACATTTGTATGTCTGCCTCCTCGCTTGCTTTCCTACCTGCTCCCTTGCTTGTCTGGCCATTTCACTCCTCTACCAACCTGGGAACGGGTGGATGTTTGCCTGCCTCTTGGCTTTTATACTTGCTGACTTACTCAGCTACCTGGTTACTGGCTTCTCTACTTGCCCACTTACCTGCCTCCCTTCCTGACAGCCAATGCATGCCCGCCTGTCGACTCACCGTCACCAGAGAGGATAGCTTACGTACATAAATACAGTACCCGCATGTTTGCCTACATATGTTGACATTGACTCAATCAAGAGAAAAGTCGCTAACATTCTAATGGCCAGCTTCTTAATTCAGGGGTCACAATCTATATCCAGAACTTCAAATGCTGGTACTGGGCGACTACCCCTACCAAGGCGAACAGCTGAGGGACTACCTGGCGTGGAAGAAGCGCGAAGCGGGTGCGCTTGAAGAGCTAGTTACGTTTCTCCTAAGAAATCCAAACAAAGTGCCCGGTGATGATGGAGCAAAGGACGTCAACACAGCCAGCCAGATCGGTGCCACGGACCGCTTCTTCTTCAGGACGGACAAGAAGTGGGCAAGGCAGCAGTCTATTCCATCGTTTGAAACTGGGCGAGCAGGAGTCCCTGCATATGCGCAAACACATGAAAAAATATCGGCCTAACACATTTTGAGCACCTTTCAGAGACCTGATCCTCCTCCAGTATCACATCTACACCACCAACGAGAAGTACACTCTGTGCCTGTCCATCCCCGACCTGGATATGTGCAGACAGAAGGAAGTCTACGCCTCCTGGTTGACCGACCACTACTTCACCCTAGTGCTGCGCCAGCGCATGTACGACTTCAAGCGCATCAGGGAGAGGAACTGCGAGGACTGTGTGGCAGACACGCCCTACGAGGGCCAGCTCTCCTACCTCATCCGGCACCAGGAACTCGACTGCGAGAACAACATCCTGCTTCTCAACTGCGGTCCCAGGAGATCGATCATGCAGTGGTTCAGGTGGGCGGCTTGGCCTTGGGTTCGTGTTCCTCCTGAGTCAGTGAACTGCAACACTTGACTGCTTTAAGTATTGGATTGGTTGAGTGTGGAGGAGTTACGGGTAGTTTTGTATGTAATTCAGGCTAACTTTCTATCTCTGTCTCTGTCATCCTTAATCTGAATGTATGCAAATCTACCCCTAACGTCTTCAAGCACTCACTCACCCAGTCCTAGTCATACGTTTATTGCAGCTGTCCCACTCCGATTCACCCACTTCCATTCAGAGCTGGCGAGCTGCAGAGCGGCGTGCACAGCATTCGCGTGCCCGCCGCCCACAAGATCAAGGTCGTCATCGAGGAGCGGCACCTGTTCATCAAGTTCAAGCTGGCCAACAGCCAGTACAACTTTCTGTTCACCTGCGACGTTCACGTGTCGGACCAGCGGGACACACATCCAGAGCTGACCAAGTACAAGACCATCGAGTTCTGCCACTTGAAGAGGAATCGCCGCCTGCGCATCCGCTTCGACCCCTGGTTCACCACCAGACAGAAAGAGATTAGGGAGAAGAATGAAGGTAGCTATGTTGTTAACGAAAGTACTTACGCATGACCAGTGAATCGGGGCTGGGCTTTGCGCTATAGATGTGTACTTGGGACTCCAAAGCAGAAAGCCGACGCTTTTGTCGTAAATCTACTTGCGAAAGAAGAAGTGTACCGTAGTCCCCTCACGTGTGGCATTGTTGGACTTTGCACTTATCAAAGCAGAGTCGGAACAGTATGTTCGCATTGCTAATCTATGCATTGCCACTATCTTGCAGAAATTGATACACAGACAGTTCAGAAGCGACAGTAACACTGGTATTGGCATCTAAAGGCCAGTTGTTGCAGACAAAACCGTAGTGGAAATCGAGATCGTCGTCAACGCGAGGACGGAGTTCGCCTTGGGATACAACGCCAGTTACAAGGTCGACAAGGGCATGATCGAGAGGGTGAGTTGGGCTGCACTGCTTGTTTTCCGATCTCTGACGCTCATTTGCAATTTGAACGGCTTGGAACTCGCAATTCAAAAACAGTGTAGAAACATGAATGTACGAACGAAGCGTAGCTAAGGCAACTCAAAGCAGAACGAACGAACAGTGCAAGCCTAAGCAAACTTTTGCCGAATGAATCCGGCATGTATAGCTGCGCCGTCACGCAAAAGTTTTTTCTTGTATTTGCAGACAACCTTTAGAACGTGGTCCTACTATCGCGACGGACACGAAGGAATCAGAGACACGGTTGTGGAACAAGCACTAACAGATATGGTCGCCGCCGAACTGCAGCCGGTGATTAACTGCGACGGCGCTACCCGCATCAGGGACTCGTTAACTGAGGCGTTAAATGAGACCAAATACCTGGCCGCGCCTCTGTACTTCGTCGCGAATTGTAGCGACGTTACAGCGTCTACCAGAGATGACATTAACAGAAGCATGGCATTCATGGAGTCTGCGGCAGACAAATGGCTAAAGAAGGACCTGAAGTGTCCCGGCGCCGAGCGAATCAAGGATACTGTAGTGGAAGCGTTCTCTGCGATAAACCCGCTTGCAAATGGGTCGGTGGAGACGGAACTGGAGTGTGAAGACATCGACCGAATCCAACTCGCGATAGTCAATCTACGGCAGGCGCTAGGCCCGTTTGACAGGGAGATACGGCGAGGGACGATCAGCTGCGAAGAGGCCAGAAGAGTCGGAAGCGCGGTACTGACGACTTTGAGAGAAGTGGACTCCGTCGTATACCCAGTGCCTAGTACCATACCACCGCCAAGTACTATGCCCCCAACCACCACAGAAGAGGTGGAAAGTACTACCCTTGACGAACTAAGAAATTCCACAGAAGCCATGGAAAACGGCACGCTAACAATGGACAACTCCACACGCGTTGTGGAAAATGGCACCACAGAAGCTATGGAAACCACTATGGCAGCTACCACGCAGCCTGTGGAAACTACCATAGAGACTACAACAGAACAAGTCGAAACTACCGTGTTGACAACCACCCAAGAATTGGAAACCACGACTGAGTTGATAGTCGAGAGTACTACGCCGAGGGAAATAATTTGCGATGTTTACTGGCGCATGAAAGGTGCATTGCTGGAAGAGCTGGCCAAAATAAAGGAACTGGCTACTAAGGCACTGGTGGAAGGCGTTGACGTAGAGTTCGGCAACTGCACAGAAGCCGTGAACATTACCAAAGCAGTGAAGGCTAACTTGGCTGGACTGAGACGACTTCTGGATGACGCTCTGAGGAGCGAACTGAACTGCACCGATGCTCACACCATTGATGATATGGTGGCCAAGGCAAGGAAGGCAATCGAGGAGTTTCCTAGCATTGAACACAAGCATATTTACGAGAGACACAAAGTCCGCAGCTTGGCCAGCTCCATACTCGCCAGAGTACGAAAAGACACAGAGAGAAATGAAACCATCCACATAGATGGCCTGGTTCGGCTGAAAGGGGGGCCTGATGGCAAAGCCTTGTATGTACTGGACAGTCCTGTCAGGAACCGTTATGGCTTCTATGACTTCTGGTGAGGACTTCCTGAATTCCAGTTTCTGGTTAGTAGGGTAGTTTCTGTAGAGTGTAGAGTATAGCTACACTGTAGGTAGAGGCAACAAACAATCGGCACTAGAACGGATTTGCACTTTTCAGCCAACAAAATACGCATAATCTTCGTCAGTTGGAAGAATATTGCATATATTTTACTCACTCGCGCATTCCTTTCACTCTGTCAGTTACAGATCTAAACCAACACAAGTCGAGAGACAATCAGCTTGTGTAATTTGCTAGATTGCAATTGTCCGTATGACTATGAAGTATGAGAGGACAGGAGCTAAAAGTGAGGCTACATCATAATTCGACCACTTCAGGGTCTACTCATACGCAAAAATCAAGGTAAAGGATGACGGGCCCGACAAAGAAAAGACAGAAGTGAACGTAGAGGAGTTGTACCAAAACATTAGCCAAGAGGAGCGCTACCTCTACTACACGATCGATTACAGGGAAGACCCGAACAGGTGCCTGCTCTACGGCGGCCCCGAGCGGACCATCAAATGCTGCACGCACACTCTGGAAGAGCGCGACCCTTCGCGCGAAGCCTGCATCGAGCGACAACAACTCGAGAATGAGAACAGTACTTTGGTTGTCAAAGTGAGAGTGGACGACAACGAGGAAGACTGGCTCTTCGACCCCGACGTGAAGAAGAGAAATCTCGTTCTGTGCAGCTGGTTCAAACCGGAGTCGGACAACCCATCCGAGTTCAAAACTGACGAGTGTGCAGAGCGTGTGGAGATTAGATGCGAGAATCACCTGGCCTACCACCGCGTTGAAGAATATCGGCCGTACCGCCTATGCGTCCTGGATTACAATGCCAACACTGAGGTAAGCTATAATAGGCCATCGCCAGACATATTGCAATAGGCAATCGCGCAGAGCCGCAGAGTGCCTCCTGTTCGACACTCGTGAGTGTCACGAATAACTGATTATTTCGCCCGGCCTCAGCCGGGCGAACCCTATCAAGAGCTCTGCGTGCGTGCGTGCGTACGTACGTTCGTACTGTACGTTCGTACGTTCGTACGTACGTACGTGCGTCACGCTCGCTTCGGGCTTAATAACTCGCTCGTCCGACGTCGTAAGGAGTTAGAGACGTCGTCGGGTAGCCCGCGAACTCCTCTAGCCTTCTAAGTGGTCGAAACTAAAATAAGTTTTCAAATTCGAGCGCTACAGTATCCCAAAGTGGGGTCCATTATAAGACAAAAGTTGACCGAACCTAGTCAAATCGCATATCAAAGTGAAGCGCTCGAGCTCCTGAGCACGAATCCGACAATGATAAGTTTCAAAAGTTTGAACAGAAGGCTACAGTAACCAAAACGCGTCGCAAACTGGAAACGACACGCTTACTTCAAGCTCAATAACTCGCTTGTAAGACGTCGCTGAGTTCACTTCGGCATATCACCGGGTAGCCTGTGCACTCCTCTAGCCTTCTAAGTGGTCGAAACTAAAATAAGTTATCAAATTCGAGCGCTACATTATCCCAAAGTGGGGTCTATTTTTAGACAAATGTACATAGACGGGCTCGAATCAATTCGCATATCAAAATGAAGCGCTTGAGCTCCTGAACACGAATGTAACAACAAAAAGTTTCGAAAGTTTAAACATAGCACTACAGTAACCAAACTGAGTCAGCATTACAGCATTACATTAGCACTCAGTGATAAATTTTTCCCGGTGGATTTCAAACACCGTTCTCGTGACTTTTTTCGCCGCGCCCCAGCGCGGCGAGTATATATACGGACGCTATTGTCTGTTCGTGGTTCTGTCTGTCTGTCTGTGTCACAAAACTAGACATGACGGTTAGTGCCACCCAATGGAGTCGAATGCGCTGAGTAACGTGCCGTTGTCCGTTTCTGTTGCTAATTTCCCTATTTCGAGATATTTACAATCAAAATACGAAAATGTCAAAAATGACACTTTTATTTACAAGTCGTATCGGCAAAGTTTTTGCTGAAATGGAAAGGGCACAAGACGCGATGAATTTGTGATATAATTTCGTATTTAGGAATTCACCAAATTAGGGATATTTTCAAGGTTTTTGTCAAAATTCCCAAATTTCGAACAATTCAAACAGCTTATATTTCAAAACTTCTTTGCACCGATGTATCGAGCATAGTCTGCCAAGTATTTAGCAAGTAGTTTTAGCAATTATAATTAACGCAATTTAGGATATTTTTAAGGATTTTGTTAAAATCCCCAAATTTCGACAATTTCAAACAGCTTAAATTTCAAATTTTCTTTGAACGGATGTGTCGAGCATAGTCTACCAAGTATTTATCAAATAGTTTCAGATTTTATAATTAACTAAATTAGGGATATTTTCGAGGGTATTGTCATAAATACAAAATTTTGACCATTTCAAAAAGCTTAAATGTCATAATTTCTTTACGCGAATGTATGGAGCATAGTCTGCCAAGCATTTAACAAATAGTTTCAGATTTTATAATTAACGAAATTAGGGATATTTTCAAGGGTATTGTCAAAATTCCCAAATTTCGGCAATTTCAAACAGGTTAAATTTCAAATCTTCTTTGCACGGATGTGTCGAGCATAGTCTGCCAAGTATTTAGCATACAGTTTCGGATTTTATAATTAGCGAACTTACGTATATTTTCAAGGGTATTGTAAAAATTCCCAAATTTAGACAATTTCAAATGGCTTAAATTTCAGAATGTCTTTGCATGGTTGTGTCGGGCATAGTCTGCCAACTATTTAGCAAATAGTTCTATATTTTATAATTAACAAATTTAGGGATATTTTCAAGGTTTTTTCTCAAAATTGCCAAATTTCGTCAATTTCAAACAACTTAAATTTCAAAATATCTTTGCTTGGATGTACCGGACGTAGTATGTCAAGTAATTATGAAACAGTTTCAGATTTTAGAATTCAAGAAATTAGGGATATTTTCAAGGGTCTTGTAAAATATGGCAGATTTCGGCATTTTCAAATGGCTATAACTAAGCAAGATTTTTCCATGGATGTGTCGTGCAACGTATGTTTTGCCACCTGTTCTATCGAACACGAAACGCGGCAATTACTGTGCGGTTCTGCAATCTACAGCAACGGTGTCGTAACCGCCCGCATTTGTGACCCAAAAGAAAAGGGCGTCGTCCCATTTAGACCCTCTTCATTCCAAAGTGAACCTGCGGCGAACATTCCTGATCCATTTATGGATCAGTACCCACCAATACGAATCTTATAGGCAACGATTGCCCAAGAATGGCACAAACTACATTTGAAAACTCGAGGTAACTGCGGCGAAAATCCCCGAAGAAATGCTCCACTTTCTATTCTGACGCACTAATGAATATACTCCTCAAATGCACAACACACTATGCAATGCCAATCAACCATCATCGGGTACCCAGTTTTTTCGCCGCGCCTCAGCGCGGCGAGGTGTATATATACGGATGACAATGTCTGTGTGTCTGTGTGTGTGTCTGTGTTTCCGTGGCACCGAAGTAAAACATGTGACATGTGTGGTCAAGTAGAGTCAAGGTCGCTGAATATGGATCCAATGTCCGTTTCTGTTGCTAATTTCGCATTTTTGAGATATTCACAATTAAAATTCAAAAATGTCGAAAATCGACTTTTTCACCTGATGAGCTAGCCGCGAAATTTCTTCAGAAATGGAAAGAGCACGAACCTCTGATAATTTGTGACACAAAAGAAACTTTTTGTCGATGTGAAATTTAATACAAATACGAAATTGTTTGTCGAAATTTCATAAATTGACAAAAATAGAACGTAATTCATTGACAAATGTGAATGCAGAAATTGAAAGGTCGCAAGCCAGTAAGAATTTATGACATACTTTTTTAGTTTTGAAAAATTGCAATTTGGAGATATTTACAATTAAAATATGAAAATATCAAAAATCGACTTTTTCGCCTGATGAGCTAGCGACGAGATTTCTTTAGAAATGAAAAGAACATAGGCCGTGGACAATTTGTAACACAAAAGAAATTATTGCATATGCGGAATTTCATAGAAATACGCAATTATTTGTCAAAATTTCATAAATTGACAAAAATAGAACGTCATTTATTGACGCATATAAATGCAGAAATTGAAAGGTCGTAAGCCAGTAAGAATTTGTGACATGGTTCTACAGCTTTGAAATACTGCAATTTAGAGATATTTACAATTAAAATATAAAAAAGTCGAAAATCGATTTTGTCGCCTGATGGACTAGCGGCGAAATTTCTTCAGAAATCGAAAGAGCAAAGACCGCGGATAATTTGTAACACAAAAGAAATTGTTTGCAATTGTGGAATTTTATAGAAATACGTCACAATTTGCCAAAATATTACAAATTGTCAAAAGCGTCATAACGCAGAAATGCGTTACACCAAACGAAATTCCTAGTAGAGAACGACTGCACCAAACGGTTGGCAAGTTTTTTGTTCGATGTGGCGTATTTCCACAGGTATAAAACTTCAGATGAACGACGTCGTATCATGCCGATACCATATAGCGAACGCGGCGATATCACTGAGCTTTAGATCAGTTGTACAGACAACCGTATCGTGGTAATAGCTGCATCTGAATTGTGGTACACGTTTTCAAGATACCTTCGCTAGATGCGGCTAATTATGCGAATGAAATTCACTATACAGTTCACCAAGATTTGACAGACACAAAGTATAGGTTGAACTTTTTACACACACAGCTTGTTACTCTAAGCTTGTTGCACTACACCGCGAATTCTGGCGCACCACTCCAATTGCGTTGAACTGTTGCATCCTGTGCTCTGAATCTTCAAGTTGTGTACTTCAGAAGTATTCGCTAAAGCCCACTTGCAATGCCGTATGAAAAGCGCATTGTGGAGGCAGCGTTTCATACAACAATTCATTTTAATTGTTGTATAGTATAGTATAGTATTGGCCGAGAATTTTTTATTGTTGTATAGTATAGTATAGTATAACCCTCCGAAATGAATTGTTGTATAGTATAGTATAGTATGGCCTCTGGAATTTCAATTGTTGTATTGTACAACAATATGAATTGTTGTATGGCAAGTTGGAAATGACCGAATAATGTCACCTGAGTGTAAGATTTCAGCCGTGGAAATTAAGCATAGCCGTACAATTCAATGCAAAATCGACCTCCAATCGGGCCAAAACACCACAGAAACACAGGATTTGTTACCATACTTGCGTTTTGTAAGCTGACCATGCGTCATTTTGATGCCCACAACGCTGCAATTTTCTATCTGCAATCTGCAATTACTGCCATCATGGCGAAAAACTTTGGCACCACGTAAGCGCCCCGGGGCGCTTATGTGGCAGTGAAAACCTCGTAAGCGCCCCGGGGCGCTTATGCGGGTGGGGGGGGCGCTTAAGCGGAAAAACCCGGTAGCAAGACGACTCCAATACGTATGGTCGTGAGGAGAGTCGAGAGGTTACACGAACTCGGAAACGGCCTCGCTACAAGCTCAGTACAAGTACAAAGCTCAAACCCACTCCGCTTTTTTCGCCGCGCCCCAGCGCGGCGAGTATATATACGGACGCTACTGTCCGTTCGTGTGTGTGTGTGTGTGTGTCCGTGTGTCCGTGTGTCTGTGTGTGTCACAAAACTAGACGTGACGGTTAGTGCCACCCAATGGAGTCGAATGCGCTGAGTAACGTGCCGTTGTCCGTTTCTGTTGCTAATTTGCCTATTTCGAGATATTTACAATTAAAATACCAAAATGTCAAAAATGACACTTTTATTTACAAGTCGTATCGGCAAAGTTTTTGCTGAAATGGAAAGGGCACAAGACGCGATGAATTTGTGACATAGTTTCGGATTTTGGAATTTACGAAATTAGGGATATTTTCAAGGTTTTTGTCAAAATTCCCAAATTTCGACAATTTCAAACAACTTAAATTTCAAAACTTCTTTGCACGGATGTATCGAGCATAGTCTGCCAAGTATTTAGCAAATAGTTTCAGCGAATATAATTAACAAAATTAGGGATATTTTCAAGGGTTTTGTCAAAATTCCCAAATTTCGACAAATTCAAACAGCTTAAATTTCAAAACTTCTTTGCACGGATATGTCGAGCATAGTCTGCCAAGTATTTATCAAATAGTTTCAGATTTTATAATTAACGAAATTAGGGATATTTTCAAGGGTATTGGTAGGCTAATTATAACTATATTTTATAATTAACGAATTTAGGGATATTTTCAAGGTTTTTCTCAAAATTGCCAGATTTCGACAATTTCAAACAACTTAAAATTCAAAATATCTTTGCGTGGATTAATCGGACGTAGTATGTCAAGTAATTTTACAGCAGTTTCGGATTTTAGAATTCACGAAATTAGGGATATTTTCAAGGTCTTTTTTTCAAACATAGCAGATTTCGGCAATTTCAAATGGCTAAAACTTAGCAATATCTTTCCATGGATGTGTCCGGCAACGTATGTTTTTGCCACCTATTCAATCGAAGACAAAACGCGGCAATTCTGTTCATTGTGCGGTTCTGCAATCTACAGCAACGGTACCGTAACCGTCCGCATTTGTGACCCAAAAGAAAAGGGCGTCGTCCCATTTAGACCCTCTTTATTCCAAAGTGAACCTGCGGCGAACATTCCTGATCCATTTATGGATCAGTACCCACCAATGCGCCTTGCAGGCATCGATTGCCCAACAATGGCACAGACTTTCTCTGGAAACTCGAGGTAACTGCGGCGATACTCCCCGAAGAAATGCTCAACTTACTATTCTGACACTCTATGGAATATACTCCTCAAATGCACGACACACTATACAATGCCAATCAACCATCATCGGGTACCCAGTTTTTACTCTAAGCTTGTTAAAAGAAACTTGTTGTTTCTAGCAGCCGCCTTTCGTTTGAAAGTTCTCCAGCCGACAACGACTGCCCGTTTCCCACTAGTTTCGTCAACTATGTATTTGTTTTGAAAACGCTAAAGGTCACAGAAGGTCTTGCTGACCTGCACTCACATTACGTACAGCGCAAGCGCCCACCTCACAAAACGATCCTTTCGCACTGACGCAAAAGCTTCAAAGTCAACGTTTAGCAAGCCAATCTCAAGCGTCACTTTCACCTCCCACTCAACCAGTGAACACAGAACACACGCTCCCAAAAGACAGCGCACGCAATGAGTGGGGACGTGGCATGCTCATTCTGACGCCGCGGGGGGGGGGGGAGGTTCGCTAACGTCTACCAGGACGGCCGTTGATTTGCGCAATTTGAATTTCATGTCATAGGCAGTCTGCGTTAGAATTACTGTACCTTTGAATTCAAATTCTCGTCATACTGTAATTGCAGGTCCTGCTGATAAGGTGGTCCGACGGCTACGTTTTGGGCACCAATTTCGCGTTCAAACTCGAACTGCCGGTGACGCGTTACACTCCAATGTCTTCCGTGGAAGACGCCAACTCGGACCTAATAGTGGACGTGTCCGGGAGGGGGTATTACAAGCCCCGGGACACGGTGCACGCGTTCTACAGTGCCATGGTCTTCAACGCGACCATGGGCCTGAACCAGACGAACGTTCTGCACAAGATGTGTCGCGGGGTGAGATGGTCGTTCTGTTGTTATAACTTGAGACCTTGGGTGGGGTGGGAGGTGGGGGGGGGGGGGTGGTAGTTCTCTTCCCCCTCTCCCAAATTTCCCCTTCCCATTTCTGTCAGTGCCTAACTGCCTACGCCCCCTCCCCCCCCCTCCCCACACACACACACACACACACACACACACGCACGCACGCACGCACGCACGCACGCACGCACGCACGCACCCTCGCACGCACGCACGCACGCACTCACTCACGCACGCACGCACGCACGCACGCACGCACGCACGCACGCACGCACGCACGCACGCACGCACGCACGCACGCACGCACGCACGCACGCACGCACGCACGCACGCACGCACGCACGCACGCACGCACGCACGCACGCACGCACGCACGCACGCACGCACGCACGCACGCACGCACGCACGCACGCACGCACGCACGCACGCACGCACGCACGCACGCACGCACGCACGCACGCACGCACGCACGCACGCACGCACGCACGCACGCACGCACGCACGCACGCACGCACGCACGCACGCACGCACGCACGCACGCACGCACGCACGCACGCACGCACGCACGCACGCACGCACGCACGCACACACACACACACACACACACACACACACACACACACACACACACACACACACACACACACACACACACACACCATGAGCAAAGGGAAAGTCCACTAGTCCAGTCACATTTGATCTCAAATCTCCAAGCACCGTTCTCCCTGCAAACTAAAGTACACGGAAACGCCATCCAGGCCTCCACCTCCCTCTACATCTCTCGCTCATCACACCCCAAGCTATATTCTGTCGTTTATGCAGCGTTTGCATATTCTGTCGTTTATTCTGTCGTTTGCAGCACAGAGAACACTGCTCTGCTCAAGTTGACGAAATTGGAGTAATTCAGTCTCTTTTGTCTCAATACTCCCTATCGGAGCCGTTTGCAGGCCAGCGCTGACAAAGACGGCAAGAGGTGCAACGAAAAGGCCCGGTGGAGGAATGTCACGATGGACATCCTATACAAACCGGCCGTGACGATTTACCACAACGACGTACACTTACTGTACGTCAGAAGGGACTCACACATGTACCACAAGAAGTGTATCGCTTCGGGCTCGGGTTGCCACTGGTTCGAGGAGAAAAGATTGGGCTATATCGACGACAAGGGACGCGTTGCATATTAGACTGTACAGAAAATGTTACCTACAGTAATCTGGCAGAATACCGTTTACGCAAGTGTTTGTTTCAGAGTGCAGGCATGTAAAATTCTTGTCAAGCTGAACAGAACAATAGCGAACTAAACACAACACAGCTTTGTCACAATTGTTATACCTATTTGCGGTATTCTCCACAATTCCCACGTTTAACCTTACGTTCTTATGATGTACGTTTGGTCGATCATAGGATCGGCCGACAGCTTGGCGCCAATTCAAACGTCGGACGATCTTAGGATGCGCCTTGCAGTGTTACGCTGTATGCTCTTCTCAAATTGGCCGCCTAGAGTTTTGGAATATCCACAAACTAAACCAACTAGTCTTTCTCCATCGCCTGGTGGGTGTTTGTGCTTGCAGAATTCAATCTGGTTAACAATCCACATCTTAGGGCCGTGCGCGACAATATAGGCTGCTCAATATGTCTACCGTCTACCTAATGATATGCTTAGCCGCGTCTTTGCTACATAGAAGCTCGAACGCGCTTTCTCTGTGTGAAGTGCTTTACGAGTCAATCGCTGGAGTGTTTACGACTGCGTGCGTGTGTGTGTGTTTGCGGTGTCAGCCCTCACGGACAGACCCCTGCTATGGGGACTTTGTAGAGGTGGGTTTGTAGTATCAAGATGTTCGGGCGCGGGTGCCGCTCGGAGACGACCGCTTGACGGTGAGTTGCCATCAGCTAAGCCAACTCGAAAACCCCCGGCGGGCGCAGAACTGCGTCTCTTTCACCTTTTGGGACAACTTTCTTTCCCTAACTAATCCTATATTACTAAGCGGCAAAACTCTGTCCGTCTGTCCGTGTGTGTGTTCGCACCATAACTCTAGAGATCGTTGATGGATCGCGATGATCTATGGCTTAAACTGACCGCCATACACTGTAGTGTTGCACCTCCTATTTTAGAACTTTGACCGATGACTAAATTCCATGATATTTCGAAAATATCGGCTGCGCCAGTATATTCTGAGCACAGAAGGCACCACACGCTGTGATTGACGCTTGATTTCGCGCCGAAAGCGCTTTACAGTGCCACCATTCGCTAAAGAGTTGTTGTTGTGAGACTCCAAAGTGTATTCGCAGGCACTGCAAGCACTGGCAGGGCACAGCATCAGACTACTCTGTATCTATGTCAAATGACTTCAGATCTATCTGAAATCTCCTACGGGCTAAAGCCAAATGTCTATGGCCTAAACCCAAGCGTCTACTGTGTATTTACAGGCACGGGAGATGGTACGATCCTAAACGTAGGCACTGGCAGGGGCACAGGGTCGAATGACTTGAGATACATCTGAAATGTCCTACGGGCTAAACCCAATTGTCTATGGGCTAAACCCAAGTGTCTATTGTGTATTTACAGGCATGGGAGCTGGTGCAATTCTAAACATAGGCACTGGCAGGGGCACAGGGTTGAATGACTTGCGACCTATCCAAAATGTTCTGAGGGCTAAATCCAATTGTCTAAGGGCTAACACTAAAGAGTTGTCATTGTGAGACTCCAAAGGGCTACTGACCATAGAGATTCTCCTATGGGCTAAAGGCTCTAGTCCTATATACTAAGCAGCCTAGCTGTGTCCGTGTGTTTGTGGATCTGTAAACGCTCTAGCGCTCGCTACGGTTGACGGATCGCGATGATCTATAGCTTAAACTGACCGTCATGACACGTAGTTTTGCACCTCCTATTTTAGAACTTTGACCGATGACTAAATTCCACAATATTTCACAAATATCGACTGCACCAGCACATTCTGAGCACAGAAGGCATCTCACACTGTGACTGACGTTTGATATCGCGTCAAAAGTGCTATGCAGTGTCACCACGCATGGCAGAGTTGTCGTTGTAAGACTCCAAAGTGTATTTGCAGGCACTGCGCGCACTGGCAGGGGCACAGCATAAAACTGCTTTGGATCTATGTCTAATGTCTTTAGATCTATCTGAAATCTTCTACAGGCTAAACCCAAATGTCTACGGGCTAAACCCAAGTATCTATTGTGTGTTTACAGGCACAGGAGCTGGTGGGAGCATAAATGTAGGCACTGGCAGGGGCAGAGTGTCAAATATCTTGAGATCTGTCTGAAATGCCCTATTGGGTAAACACAAATGTCTACGGGCTAAACACAAGAGTCTACTGTGTATTTACAGGCACACGAGCTGGCGCGATCCTAAACGTTGGCACTGGCAGGGGCACAGGGTCGAATGACTTGAGATCTATCTGAAATGTCCTACAGGCTAAACCTATTTCTCTACGGGCTAAACGCAAGTGTCTATTGTGTATTTACAGGCATCTATGGGCTGAACGCAAGTGTCTATTGTGTATTTACAGGCATGAGAGCTGGTGCAGTCCTAAATGCAGGCACGGCAGGGGCACTGTGCCAAATGACTTGAGATCTAACTGTGATGTCCGGCAGTGTGCTGAATTCAATGATTGGGTTATCTGCATCGTTCTCTGCAGATTACCCATGGGCTACTGACCAAAGAGATTCTCCTACGGGCTAAAGGCTCTAGTCCTATATACTAAGCGGCAAGAGTCTGTCCGTCTGTCTGTTTGTTTGTCTGTCTGTAAACGCTCTAGCGCTCGCTACAGTTGACGGATCGCGATGATTCAAACATCAAACTGACCGTCATAACATGTAGTTTTGCACCTCCTATTTTAGAACTTTGACCGATGACTAAATTCCACAATATTTCACAAATATCGACTGCACCAGTACATTCTGACTGCAAAAGGCACCACACTCTGTGATTGACACTTGATTTCGCGCCAAAAGCACTATACAGTGTCACCACTCATGACAGAGTTGTCGTTGTGAGACTCCAAAGTGTATTTGCAGGCACTGCATGCACTGGCAGGGGCTCAACATCAAACTGCTTTGGATCTATGTCAAATGTCTTTAGATCTATCTGAAATCTCCTACGGGCTAAGCACAAATGTCTACGGACTAAACCCGAGAGTCTATTGTGTATTTACAGGCACGGCAGGCAAATTGCAGTATGTTGGTGAAACTAAGCAAGCTCTGAAGGTACGATTTCTACAACACTACAATTCTGTTAAAAGAAAAGAAAAAAGCTTTCTCTATGAACATTTCTCACAAAATGGTCATAGTGCTGACGATATGAGAATTCAAATCATTGAAACCATCATGAATACAAATGAGGAAAATTCTAGAAAAATCAGATTAGCTATAGAGGATTATTTCATACGACTGTTGAACACTGGTAGACCATGGGGTTTAAACACAAGGCTCAGTGGATGTACCAACCTCAGTGACAATATTGCCTCTGCGAATATGAAGAACCATCCTTACTTTGTTATCAAAGTGCCTAGAGTTCCACGAGGTCATGGCAGAAAAAGACGAACCAACAAGAAATTAAACAACAATACCGTTGTTGAATTTGGCAATCTAATTTCACAGACATGCACCAACAAAATATTGCTGAACTATTTCTACTCACTGTCCAACAAAAACAGACAATTGCTTTTCATGAGGTTTAGCAACAGTGGCACACCTGACAACACAAACAGAGATATAGTAGGAAAATTCTTGTCATATTGCTGTAGTAGAATGAACAGTAATTCCACTCCAAACAGTAAGCCAGACCTGTTCCTCACTACATATTTCCCAAATGGTGGCATGGAAAAATTGAAACTACACACTATTTTTAAAGACAGGTCATTGCAACGACTCATTCCCATTAACAGAACAGATCTACCTCAAGTAGTTATCTCTTACAAATATGACCCACCTATGTCATTAAAACTTTGCAATTACACAAACTTCTTGAAAACGGCCAATATAACAGACATTATGGCATGCTCTTGCACATGCAGTTCTTCTTCCAAATTCCTCTATATACCTGAAAATCATGTCATTACAGGGGATCTATCAATAATTGAGAATACCAAGCTCAGAAAACTGTTCAGCAAAGGAACAAAATACCGCATGCCAAAACCAGTTGATTACTCTTCAGTTAAACAAAGTGCTATAGCAACATTGGATGCATATTTAAATTGGCTAAGAAAGAAATTTAAACTCAACAATACTCACCTAGACAGATTTAAGACAAGGTTTACATCTATTGTCAATAACCGGATAATATTTTTGTCAAGGTTTAGTCAACAACAAACAGACAATCACTTTGACAAACAGATGAAACAAGAACTTACCAAGCTTCATAGAAAATATGTTATTACACCTGCAGATAAAGCAGCGAACAATTATGTTTTTACATGCAAAAAACACTACATCAATGTACTAAGCAATGAACTTGGTATAAGCTATGACAATGTCACGAATTCTCTGAAAGTTGAGGGTAACCAAACCTACAAAGTAGCAAACGAAACACAACAAGACATAATAAATAGACACAAGCAGATTGTGAAGTATTATGGCACAAAACTGAAAAGTGATAATGAATATTTGCCAAAAATTCATATGATACCAAAAATGCACAAAACACCATATGGTTACAGATTCATAGCATCAGCAAAGCAAACCAGCTTACAAGAAGTTACAGCTACCCTACACAAAATACTAAGTCTCTTTAGAACACACCTGAAGAATTATTGTAACGTAATCGAAAACAGAACTGGCAAGACATTGTTTTGGTCGACAAACAGTGGCCTAGAAT
Organism: Linhomoeus sp. GSCO2_2; assembly: GCA_030248115.1. Lineage (NCBI taxonomy): Eukaryota > Metazoa > Nematoda > Chromadorea > Monhysterida > Linhomoeidae > Linhomoeus > Linhomoeus sp. GSCO2_2. The sequence continues at coordinate 35,115 of JASAMZ010011219.1, forward strand.
TCTTGAATTCAGTCAAAAATAAAACGAAATGTGTGTCAGCTAAATATGTTGCCTCCTTTGATTTTACCAGTCTGTTTACAACCTTTGACCATGACACTGTCAAGAAGGAGTTATACTGCCTTACTGATTTTCTGTTTAAAAATGGTAACCATGAGTATGTCACTATTGGATACAAAAAGGCATTTTATACCAAGGAAAAGAAAGAAAATTGTCTTTCTTTTACTAAAACTGATATCAAAGAACTGGTTGACCTGGTTCTCAAAGAATCATATGCAACATATAGCCACTACATCTTTAAACAGACAAAGGGAATTCCAATGGGTTCAAGCTGTTCTCCAATGTTAGCAGACCTGACATTATCAGCTATTGAATATAGATATTTCACATGCAGTGTAAATAGCCACAAACTAAAACACATCATACTTGCTGCACGGTACATCGACGACCTGGTAGTCTTTGGAAAAGAACCTTATGACTTTACTGCATTATTCACTGACATGTACCCAGCTTGTTTAACTTTCAAAAGAACCAATCAAAATGACAACTATTGCCCATACCTAGATTTAAACATCACTCTCTCCCCACTACTCATTAGTCTGTATGACAAAACCGATGATTTCCCTTTTACAGTGCAAAAATTTCTACATTCTGACTCAAATGTTCATAGCAGTTTAGGAACTCGTGTATATTTTGCACAGTTGATTAGAATAGCTAGAATATGTGATAAATCGGCTGATTTCTTGAATAGATGTTCCAATCTGACAAAAACGTTTCTAAACCATGGCTTTCAGAAAACTATTTTGGTTAGAACTTTTCTTTCATTCAGTAGATCGAACATGATAATTCTAGCTAAATACAACATCTGCAACATTCATCAAATAAACCAAATTATAAATCAAATTCTAAAATGATCTTCACATAAACAAAATAAATTTAGATTTAGATTGTTATCTCGATTCTCTCTGTTTCTCCTTCACCAGTTATTTTACGCAATACGCATTCAATAGTCTACCCACGCTACCCCCTACCGCCCCCGCTTATCTAGATTGTGTCTGCGTAAGAGTCTCTCCAACCTAGACTATTCATTTACTCCAGCGTCTTTTACTGAACGGCTGCTTGCCTGAGTGTGTCGTGTTCATTGTGCATCGCGGTCGCTGCTCTGATACCCCAAACCCTCTTTGGTTGCTCGCGTCCCCGTAGATTCGCGCCGCTCTGGGTTCCCAACTGAGGAGGCGTGGCCCAGAGCTAGGTAATGGTGATCGTGTCTTGAGAATACACGCCGAAACACGGCACCAAAAGTTTGGCTTTAGTTCTAGTAATTGTTTTTGTTGAAACGCGGCTTGTATTTGACGTTGCGATTGACGTCAAAGCCTGAGAAATGCCTGCGCTTTTATCGTGCGTTTGTGTTCTCTTTCCCTTTTCGCGTAATATATCGCGCTATATCAAATCACTTGTCAAGTTGTTTTAATAATTCTGACTGCAAAAGGCACCACACTCGGGATGACACAATTCGCCCCAAAAGCACAAACAGGTCACCACTCATACAGAGTGTCGTTGAGACTCCCAAGTTGGGGCCCCCGGGGGGGGCCCACCACCTAACTCCCAACCCCGAAAAACCAAACCACGCAGGGGGGGAAAAAGGGGGAACCACCCAAAAAAAAAAAACAAGCATAAATGTAGGCACTGGCAGGGGCACAGTGTCAAATGACTTGAGATCTATCTGAAATGTCCTATGGGCTAAGCCCAAATGTCTACGGGCTAAAGCCGAGTGTCTATTGTGTATTTGCAGGCACAGGAGCTGGTGCGAGCCTAAATGTAGGCACTGGCAGGGGCACAGTGTCGAATTACTTGAGATCTATCCAAAATGTTCTACGGGCTAAACACAATTGTCTACAGGCTAAACCCAAGTGCCTATTGTGTATTTACAGGCACGGTGAGCTGGTGCGATCCTAAATGTAGGCACTGGCAGGGGCACAGGGTCGAATTACTTGAGATCTATCCAAAATGTCCTACGGGCTAAACACAATTGTCTATGGGCTGAACCCAAGGCCATTGACCATAGAGATTCTCCTACGGGCTAAAGGCTCTAGTCCTTATTACTAAGCGGCCTAACTCTGTCCGTCTGTCTGTTTGTTTGTTTGTTTGTCTGTGAGCGCTCTAGCGCTCGCTACAGTTGACGGATCGCGACGATCTATAGCTTAAACTGACCGTCAGAACACGCGGTTTTGCATCTTTGCTTTTAGAACTTTGACCAATGACTAAATTCCAAATTATTTCGAAAATATCGACTGCATTAGTACATTCTGACCACAGAAGGTACCACACGATGTAATTGGCGTTTGATTTCGCGACAGAAGTGCTTTACAGTGTCACCATTCATGACAGAGTTGTCGTTGTGAGACTCCAAAGTGTATTCGCAGGCACTGCATGCACTGGCAGGGGCACAGCATCAAACTGCTTTGGATCTATGTCAAATGTCTTTAGATCTATCTGAAATCTTCTACGGGCTAAACACAAATGTCTACGGGCTAAACCCAACTATCAATTGTGTATTTACAGGCACGGGAGCTGGTGCGAGCATAAATGCAGGCACTGGCAGGGGCACAGTGTCAAATGTCTTTAGATCTATCTGAAATCTCCTACGGGCTAAACCCAAATGTCTATGGGCTAAACCCAAGCATCTATTGTGTATTTACAGGCACGGGAGCTGGTGCGAGCATAAATGCAGGCACTGGCAGGGGCACAGTGTCAACTGTCTTTAGATCTATCTGAAATCTCCTACGGGCTAAACCCAAATGTCTATGGGCTAAACCCAAGAGTCTATTGTGTATTTACAGGCATGGGTGCTGGTGAGATCCAAAATGCAGGCACTGGCAGGGGCACAGCGTCAAATCACTTGAGATCTAACTATGATGTCCTGTGGTGCGCTGAAGTCGACAATTGCATTATCTCATTCATGCTCTGGGCTATTGACCTTAGAGATTCTCCTATGGGCTAAAGGCTCTAGTCCTTATTACTAAGCGGCAAAACTCTGTCCGTCTGTCTGTTTGTTTGTCTGTTTGTCTGTGAACGCCATAACTCTAGAGATCGTTGAGAGATCGGGATGATCTATAGCTTAAACTGACCACCATACACTGTAGTTTTGCACCTCCTATTTTAGAACTTTGACAGATGACTAAATTCCACAATATTTCGAAAATATCGACTGCACCAGTACATTCTGAGCACAGAAGGCACCACAAGCTGTGATTGACACTTGATTTTGCACCAAATGCATTATGAGATCTATCTGAAATGACCTACGGGCTAAACACAATAGTCTATGGGCTGAACCCAACACCATTGACCATAGAGATTCTCCTACGGGCTAAAGGCTCTAGTCCTTTATACTAAGCGGCAAGAGTCTGTCCGTGTGTTTGTGGATCTGTAAACACTCTAGCGCTCGCCACAGTTGGCGGATCTTGATGATCTATGGCTTAAACTGACCGTTGTAGCCTGTAGTTGTGCATGAAGGTTTGTTGACTTTGGTCGATCTCTAAATAGTCTAAATACCAAAATATTTCGAAAAAATTGACTGCTACAGTACATTCTGAGCACAGGAGGCACCACACACTGTGGTTGACGTTTGATTTCGCGCCAAAGGCATCATACTGTGTCACCATTCATGACAGAGTTGTTGTTGTAAGATGGCAAAGTGTATTCGCAGGCATTGCATGCACTGGCAGGGGCACAGCATCAAACTGCTTTGGATCTATGTCAAATGTCTTTAGATCTATCTGAAATCTCCTACGGGCTAAACCCAAGCGTCTATTGTGTATTTACAGGCACTGGAGCTGGCGCGAGCCTAAATGTAGGCACTGGCAGGGGCACAGTGTCAAATGGCTTGAGATCTATCAGAAATGTTCTATCAGCAAAACCCAATTGTCTGCAGGCTAAGCGCAAGCGTCTATTGTGTATTTGCAGGCACAGGATGTGATTCTAAACATAGGCACTGGCAGGGGCACAGGGTCGAATGGCTTGAGACCTATCTGAAATATCCTACAGGCTAAACCCAAGTGACTACGGGTTAAACCCAAGTGTCTTTGTGTATTCACAGACAACTGAGCTGGTGTGATCCTAAATGCAGGCACTGGCAGGGGCACAGTGTCAAATGACTTGCGATCTACCTGTAATGTCCTGAGGTGTGCTGAAGTCGATGATTGTCATATCTCCTTCATGCTCTCCAGATTGTCCATGGGCTATTTACCATAAAGATTCTCCTACGGCCTAAAGGCACTAGTATCCTTATTACTAAGTGGCCTAGAGTCTGTCCGTCTGTCTGTTTGTTTGTCTGTAAACGCTCTAGCGCTCGCTACAGTTGACGGATCGCGATGATCTATAGCTTGAACTGACCGTCAGAACACGTAGTTTTGCATCTTTGCTTTTAGAATTTTGGCCGATGACTAAATTCCACATTTTTTCGCAAATATGAGCTGCAATAGTACATTCTGAGCACAGAAGGCACCACACGCTGCGACTGACGTTGGATTTCGCGCCAAAAGCTCTTTACGGTGACACCATTCATGACAGAGTTATCGTGGTGAGACTCTAAAGTGTATTCGAAGGCACTGCATGCACTGGCAGGGGCACAGCATCAAACTGCTTGGGATCTATGTCAAATGTCTTGAGATCTATCTGAAATCTCCTGCGGGCTAAACCCAAATGTCTACGGGCTAAACCCAAGTGTCTATTGTGTATTTACAGGCACGGGAGCTGGCGCAAGCCTAAATGTAGGCACTGGCAGGGGCACAGTGTCAAATGGCTTGAGATCTATCTGAAACGTCCTATTGGCTACACCCAAATGTCTACAGGCTAAACCAAAGTGTTGATTGTGTATTTACAGGCATGGGAGCTGATGCGCTCCTAAATGCAGGCACTGGCAGGGGCACTGTGTCAAATGACTTGAGATCTAACTGTTATGCCCTATGGGCTAAACCCAAGCGACTACGGGCTAAGCCCAAGTGTCTATTGTCTATTTACAGGCATGAGAGCTGGTGCAGTCCTAAATGCAGGCACTGGCAGGGGCACTGTGTCAAATGACTTGAGACCTAACTGTGATGTCCTGCAGTGCGCTGAATTCAATGATTGTGTTATCTCCATCATTCTCTGCAGATTACCCATAGGCTACTGACCATAGAGATTCTCCTACGGGCTAAAGGCTCTAGTCTACATTACTATGCAGCTAGGTGTTTTGTCCGTCTGTCTGAGTACGCTTGCCTTCCTAGCACTTCGCCACGCGACGCTTCAACATGCGCTTGCCCCGCTAGCACTTCGCCACGCGACGCTTCAGCACGCGCGCGCCTAGACGCCAGCGGGACGCCAGCGGCGGCAATCAATCGCTGCACGGCTAGCGCCGCCTGTTGCTGCCTGCCTTAAACGCAAGCATCGCCTGAACAGAACGGCAATGCACGGTAGCAGAACCTTGCAAAAGCGAACAGTCGCGCGGTACAACAGAGAGGCTTGCAATGTGCAATGCAATCCAGGCAATACAACGGCGATACTCGCGCAGGCATTGAACAGTACGGCAACGCTCGCGTAGGCAATTCTAGACGCTTGAGCGACTATTTCGCTTGCAACAGGACAGATCTTGCAACAGGAGCAACAGGACAAATCTTGCAACAGGACAGATCTTGCAACAGGACAAATCTTGCAACAGGACAGATTTTGCAACAGGGCAGATCTTGCAACAGGACAGATCTTGCAACAAGACGGACGTCCTTGCAGCAAGACAGATTTTGCAACAGGACAAATCTTGCAACCGGACAGATTTTGCACCAGGACAAATCTTGCAACAGGACAGATCTTGCAACAGGACAAATCTTGCAACAGGATATGTAGATCTTGCAGCAGGACAGATCTTGCAACAGGACAGATCTTGCAACAGGACAAATCTTGCAACAGGACAGATTTTGCAACAGGACAGATCTTGCAACAGGACAGATTTTGCAACAGGACAAATCTTGCAACAGGACAGATTTTGTAACAGGACAAATCTTGCAACAGGACAGATCTTGCAACAGGACAAATCTTGCAACAGGACAGATTTTGCAACAGGACTAATCTTGCAACAGGACAGATCTTGCAACAGGACAAATCGTGCAACAGGATAGATGTTGCAGCAGGACAGATTTTGCACCAGGACAGACCCTGCAACAGGACACATCTTGCACAGGATAAATCTTGCAACAGGACAGATTTTGCAACAGGACAAATCTTGCAACAGGACAGATCTTGCAACAGGACAGACCTTGCAGCAAGACAGATTTTGCAACAGGACAAATCTTGCAACAGGACAGATCTTGCAACAGGACAAATCTTGCAACAGGATATAGATCTTGCAACAGGACAGATCTTGCAACAGGACAAATCTTGCAACAGGACAGATCTTGCAACAGGACAGACCTTGCAGCAAGACAGATTTTGCAACAGGACAAATCTTGCAACAGGACAGATCTTGCAACAGGACAGATCTTGCAACAGGACAAATCTTGCAACAGGACAGATTTTGCAACAGGACAAATCTTGCAACAGGACAGATCTTGCAACAGGACAGACCCTGCAACAGGACAGATCTTGCAACAGGACAGATCTTACAACAGGACAAATCTTGCAACTGGGCAGATCTTGCAACAAGACGGACGTCCTTGCAGCAAGACAGATTTTGCAACAGGACAAATCTTGCAACCGGACAGATTTTGCACCAGGACAAATCTTGCAACAGGACAGATCTTGCAACAGGACAAATCTTGCAACAGGATATGTAGATCTTGCAGCAGGACAGATCTTGCAACAGGACAGACCCTGCAACAGGACAGATCTTGCAACAGGACAGATCTTACAACAGGACAAATCTTGCAACTGGACAGATCTTGCAGCAGGACAGACGTGGCAACAGGATGGTCGCGCGAGGCGACCAGCACCGTTGGGTCGCAACAGGACAGACCTTCTGCAACAGGACACATCTTGCAGTTGCAACAGGACAGATCTTTCAACAGGAAAGATCTACATCTTTCAACAGGACAGATCTTGCAACAGGACAGACCTTGCAACAGGACAGAGCTTGCAACAGGACAGACCTTGCAACTCGATAGATCTTGCAACAGGAGAGACCTTGCAACAGGACAGGCCTTGCAACAGGACATACCCTGCAATAGGACAGACCCTTCAACAGGGCAAATCTTGCAACAGGTCGGACCTTGACAATGAACAGGACGGACGTTGCGGCGCGCGCGAGGCGATCAGCGCCGTGGGCTCACAACAGGACAGACCTTGCAACGGACAGACCTTCAACAGGACAGATCATGCAACCGGACATTACGGACATTGTCGACTACATTCTATGCTATTCAGATCACAGAAATTCTTCTGCAACAGGAAGGAACGGCTAGTTAGTATGAGGAAGGAAACTGCAAAAAGTTGAAAGAAATGCAACAGTTCCGCGCCCGCCGGGAGTTTTCGAGTTACATAGCCTGACTGATAGATAGCAACTCACCGCCAGGCGGGTATCTCTGGCCGGCGGCAGCGCCCGAGTATTGGTACTGCGAAGCCGCGCCCGCTTTTACAACGTCCCACTGGGAGCGCTGCTCTGGGCCTGTGCTGGAGGTGGGCCGAAACTGGTCTGCCCATTACGTGGGAAAGCCTACTGTAGAAATATTTAGCTGTAGACTGGAGCTGCTTAAAAGGCGGCGCGCGGAAACCAGTATACAGCTTGATAGAGAGTCCGCGCGTGACTTCTCTCCGTGAGCACCTAAGGCGCGCCAGTGCCACTGCGATCACGGGCAAAATTATTCTTCCGGGTCTGGCCTACAGCATCCAATTCTTCACCTGTCGGTAGCCTGTAGTTTATGGTAGGCAAGTCACGCCACCACTGAAGGTGTTTAGCTTGTAGGCGATAGTCCGAAGCCCGTATGGGGTGAAACAGCATTTCTTGTCTCTGCGTAACCAGTTAACCTACAAATCGGTCGTTTCGCGGCTTGTAGGCGACTGGAATTACGCAACGTTTGAAAGTGTCATAAGGTGTAGTGCGTGGATTGCATAAGGACGACCGTAGTAGGTCGATCTTGGCTACTGCATCGGTCGACCTAACCGGCACGAAAATTCAAAATTTAGAACGACCAAACGTACATCATAAGAACATAAGGTTAAAGCTCGATTTTGTGCATGAGATGTCCAATTTTGTGCACGAAGTGCCGACGACCCTGGTTTCAGGAAGATTGTCTTTTGTATTCTGGACTGATAACGTAAAGACTTCTGGTCATATTGCTGTCGAGCGAGCGAAGAATCGCCCCTCTTAAACACAACATTTCAAACTTTAGCTCACGTCCGCTCACATCTTAGCCAAAATGTCGTCTTTCATTTGACACCAATACCTCTTTATACAGCTTCCAACTAAGCATAACATGCAAGCGCTTATGCGTGTAACGGACGTACTTACGCACGCACGCACGCCTCACTCTCGCCGGTTATCGCCCGGCTAGGGCCTGGCGAAACAATACCTTAAACCACCTAGCAACGCGTCCCAGTTTAGCGACTCGCCAGCGGCCGTCGCCTTCGGCACATATGACGACGTGCGGGTGTTCGGACGAGCCTCTAATGGCTCCATCAAGGTCTTTGACCTGTTCCAACAGGTCGAATAACCAGGATACCGGGGGAGGATAAAACTCGGAAGAATGGGAGGAAAATCCCATTTAGGGAGATTTTTGGAAGGGAGAAAGAAAAGTGGAGGGATCCTCTGTTCCATGTTTCCCCTTTTCCTTCTCCCCGGATTTAAACGAACGAGGAGCGCTCCAAATTATTTACTTCCCCCCAAAGGGGGGTACCGAGCCCCCACCACACAAACAGAGGGAGAAGAAATCACACTTCTCTCAACTCTAACACAGCCACCTAACCACCAGGAACAGAACACCCCAAGCGCAACGAAACACAATAAAAAAGCCCCCCCCTTAATTTCTACTATATAAAAAAAAACAAGCTCACAGAAAAATACACACAAGCCAGCAAAAAATAAGAAAAAAACACAAACGCCCTTTTCGTAAAAGAAAAAAAAAACCTTAATATTATCAAACCCCCCAACAATCAACAATCCCCCCACTTCCCTCTCCCTACCCATTCCAAACACACACCACATCTCATCGGAAATACAAACCAAACATAAAACCACACCAAAAAACCCCACCAAACAACAACCCCCCACCCACCCCACCCACCACCACACCCAAAACAACCACCCACACCCACCAAACCAAAAACCAAACACACAAACCCAACCAACCACCCAAAAAGAAGTTGAGTTTTGCCGGAGTGTAGTTCAAAATTCGTGTCTACAGTACGCTGTCAGCGTTTGGGACTGGAGTGTTCTCTTGGGCGGTTCGTTCGGAAGAATCTCGTCATTCTAGGGTTTGCTCACGTAAAATCGGAGATTTCCGAGACTGAATAGATCTCGTTGAAGGAATCGAAAGAATTCGGAATTTGGCTAGAATAGCAGAACCTCACACAGGAGGAGGGTTCGAGGAAGCTAGTGAAAGAGAAGAAGTGGCGAAGGCGCAGTCTGGAGACGCGGACGGCTAGCTAGGCGTGACTCAACGCTCAGTTGAAGTGGAACGCTCGTCGCGGTTGCGATCATTACGGCCTGCTGTGCGCGTGGAAGTGCCCTTGTTGTCTGACTTGGCCTTCCGACGCATGCAGATGCAGAAGGCCGCTAGGCCTGCAGTGGGACGACGTTTTTCAAGCATTGATTAGGCTTTTCTGAGTTTCTGTCCGAGAATTTTGTGGTTTTTGCCGTTTCTGGCTTTGGAAGGCATGTTAAGAATGCCTTTGTTAATGGCAGGTACGTCTTCCAGCGGCAGGGCGGCGAGTTCGTTGGCTGGCCGGGTCGCCTTTTCCGCCGATCGCTAGATCTACAGCGTCTGTGGCCACACGCGGCAAGAGTGTCCCCTGGAAGTTCGCCAGACATGCGTCCACCGCAGGGCAGGCGGCGCCAAGGCCGAACAGCAGATCCGGTTTGGGGCAGCTAGGGAGGAGCCCGCCGAACTCGTCTGTCCATTCGTGGACTTTTACAGAGGCGAAAGACAGGTGGATGATGCGGTAGTAGGGTGGCTAAGAGAGCACCTACCGTATTGGGAAAGTTGTTCCCAGGTGGATGGAGTCTGAGCTAAGGGTCAATATGTCGTGAATATGTTAGAGGAGGGGTATTTGTTGCTGTTTCAAGCTGTTACCTTCAATGGATTTGTCTGATAATTTGTAGGCTCAAGAATGATAGACCGTTGGTAATTAGCCCTCTTTCCGTCGCCATGGAGCCGCATAGGTTCAGGCTGATAATGGACTTTCACTTGTCCAAGTTGATCGATCGCAAGTAGGTATCCAAGGTCGATATGGGATTTGTCAGAGTTGAACGACTTTCTGTCCGCTCAGCACTTTGGAGGGTTGTCTGGATCTTGTGCCTAAAATGTCTTCATGGGCAAGCTATAATTTTGGAATGATTATCAGTTATCACCGCGTGGAACTTGCTTGGTGTCTTTGTATGTCTTATCCTGAGTCCTAGGATTTGGGCGATCGCCCTTAGTCTTGGCAATCAAGGTGCGGCCTTTGGTTTTTGCTTCAGAGTCTTTCTGCATACCGTATTGTGTCGCCCATTGGTGCGCCGCTCGAGAAGACAGGAGAGTGTCTCTGCTCCCAGACGACGCTTCAAAGTCGTCGACCTGAAGGAGGAGGCGGCGGCCGTCTTGGAGGAGATCTCGTTGGACTTGGTTCTTTTGCACCGGAGAAGTGCGTGTTGTCTCCGGTGTCGTGTTTAGATTGGTTGGGTATTGGTCCTAGATTGGAGAATTTTGTGTTTGTGATGCCCACCAGGCGCGTCGCGTCCACGGTGGAGGCCCAGTCGGGGCTGCCCTGTCAGGGCTATTATGAGGCCATTGGCCAGTGTGCGGCTGTAAGCCGCTTGTAATCTGTCGTCCATGCGTGTGATTTTGGATGATTTTGTGTTGCTGTAGTCGAGGCTTCTGTACCGTGTGGTCGGACAAGGTGTTGGATTGTAGAGGCTTTGGTCGAGACTCTGTCAGAGATTGGATCGAGAGCAGTTGCAAGCCGCTGGTAAGCTGGTGCCCATGCTTTTGTGTTTGTAATTGGGTATTGCTGAGACACGGCGTCTGGATCGTAAGAGGTGCGCCACTGTTTGACTGCAGAGAGTGTCTCTCTAGGTTGTCAGACGATGAAGGAGCTTCTTGTTGGAAGGCCTCCAGTCGCTTGTGAGATGTCTATTAGGCCGGTTTTCGGCGCAGTTTGATAGTGATGTCTTCTTGGTTCAGAGCCGGCGCAGTTCAATTTTGGTCGATTTTGATCGCTCCAAGGTCTTTTCGTCTTAGATTATTCCTGTTGGGAACGGGCTCAGTGAAGTACCCTTGAAGGGTGGTGCGACACTATGTTTGCGACGTTATGTTTTCCCTCAGGGCTTCTGACTGCAAGTTGATGGGAAAGCAGCAGTCTATCGGATTGTATTTTTGGGCGCCGTGTGGGTGCAGCCGTGCGCCGCCGTTTGGCCGCCAACGATTGGGCGCTGCCGTTTGGACGCCAACGATTGGGCGCTGCCGTTTGGGCGCCGCCGTTTGGACGTCCTCAATTGGGCGCTGCCGATTGGACGCTGTCTGTCAGGCGCTGTGGAATGGGCGCCGCCGTTTTGGCGCAGGCGTTTGTGCGCCGTCGTTTGGGCGCCGTCGTTTGGGCGCCTTCGTATGGGCGCAGCCGATTGGGCGCAGCCGTTTGGGCACCGCCGTTTGGGCGCAGCCGTTTGGGCGCCGCCGTTTGGGCGCCGCCGTTTGGGCGCAGCCGTTTGGGCGCCGCCGTTTGGGCGCCGCCGTTTGGACGCCCTCAATTGGGCGCTGCCGATTGGACGCTGTATGTCAGGCGCTGTTGAATGGGCGCCGCCGTTTGGGCGCCGTCGTTTTGGCGCAGCCGTTTGTGCGCCGTCGTTTGGACGCCGCCGTTTGGACGCCTTCAATTGGGCGCTGCCGATTGGACGCTGTCTCAGACGCTGTTGAATGGGCGCCGCCGTTTGGGCGCCGTCGTTCGGGCGCAGCCGTTTTGGGCGCCGCCGTTTGGCGCCACTTGGGCGCTGCTGTTTGGGCGCCGTCGATTTGGCGTTTTTGTCATGCGCTGTTGATTGGGCCCCACCGGTTGGGCGCTGTCGATTGGGCGCAGTCTTATTGGACGCCGCCGTTCGGGCGCAGGACGTTTGGGCGCCGCTGCTTTATAGGGGATCTCGTGTTTTGTGTTGTCTACAGTATGTCTGTCATGATAGCACTAGCGTAGCGGCCGTGCTATGGGAGATAGTCTTTGATCTCACTTGCAGGTGTGGGCTGAGCCGATGTTCCTCTGGGCCCTGGGTCAATTTGTGCGTTAGAGACAGTTTTGGTGGCTCGCAGAGTTTCTGGGACGACGAAGCAGCGAGCGGCGTGGTGGATTCTGAGGTTGTTGGCGTGCGTCGCCCTTTCTTTGATCTTAGCAGTTGACAATGGGGGATTCCTTGGAAAGCGTTCGTCGCTGTCCCGTTATTGTTCCAGTATTTGGAGGCAGGCGAGGCAACGTTGCCCTCCGGCCTTTGCTTATTCTAATAAACCCTTGGCATTGCTTCACTGTGTTGAGGGCTATTTGGGTCTCTTGGATACTGGTCCATGAATTTTGGAACGTAACGTAGGTAAAACTGTGCTTCCGCCGGAAGGGCCGGCGGCGCAGCCGTCGGTTACTGTAGGCGGAAGTTGAGTTTTGCCGGAGTGTAGTTCAAAATTCGTGTCTACAGTACGCTGTCAGCGTTTGGGACTGGAGTGTTCTCTTGGGCGGTTCGTTCGGAAGAATCTCGTCATTCTAGGGTTTGCTCACGTAAAATCGGAGATTTCCCCACCCTGGCCCACCCCTCTCTTGTTTACATTGCCTGGGTTTGCAAGGTCTTGGCTGGGAGCAGCTTTGGAGTTAGTGGTGGTCTCCAAGTCGTCGAGCCGCTTTTCACAAGGGATACGGTACTTGTGGGATACGGTATCCAGCCCTGCAAGATTTGGTTAAGGAATTGGCTCTCAGCGCGCACATGGCCGTTGTTTCGGTTCCTTGTGATAAGGATTTGATGACATGCGAGGGATTGATTCAATGTTTTGTGGTGGGTCGCGTGGGGGCAAAGCTGGACTATTCGATGTTCTAATTCCGCTTCTTTGCTCTTCGAAGCTCCGAAGCTTTGGGTTGTACAGTTTGTGAGGTGTGATTCGAACCTCAATTTTGGTGTTCAAGTTGTCTGTTTGCAGCACTTTTGGCTTGTCATTCTTTTGTGCCTCCAGTTTATTCGACGTTCTTGTTTCTTTTGGTTCGGACGGTCGTCTTTTGGATCTGACTGTCGCTTTGGAGAGTGCGCACTATCGGAATGCGCGTTTGGTTGACGTGTGACGTCTTGTTGTTGCCGTTTTGCCTCTTTCCTTCCGCGTTGGCGCGGATACGGTATGTTTCGAGGCCGAAGTGTTTCTCGGCGCTGTCGTTGGCGCTTTTTCGGAGATTTTTGTCCTTATGTACCGTAGAATGTTGCGCCTTTGGTTGACTGTTCGGCGTAGTTGTAAACTTGCGGGTTTTAGGCGATTCTCTCGTGCTTTTTCAGCTTTCAGCTTCTCGCCTGGAGCTTCATCGGTTGCCAGCTGCCTGCTGTGGCCAACGGCGGATTTTGGCGAAGTTTTTGTGTGACTTCGCTCTGTCCGTATTTACCGTTTTTACGCGTTTGTCGTTCGCGTTCTATTGTCGTAGTGCTGTCGTCGTCGCGTGTCTGCACTGCACCTGTACTCTCCGATTCGTGATGTTGAGCGCAATAAACCCTTGGCATTGCTTCTAATAAACCCTTGGCATTGCTTCACTGTGTTGAGGGCTATTTGGGTCTCTTGGATACTGGTCCATGAATTTTGGAACGTAACGTAGGTAAAACTGTGCTTCCGCCGGAAGGGCCGGCGGCGCAGCCGTCGGTTACTGTAGGCGGAACCGGAATTTTCCAAGGGCGATCGTTCCTTTTCGCACGCTAGAGCGCCTCACGAGTGCTCTTTCGCTCTTGTGAGGGCTTAAAACAGCGCGCTTTCCCTTGCTTTTTACACTAGCGTCATTTCGGGGCTCTATTCGTGCGACAATAGCGCATTTTTCACTGGAAATTGTCCAAAATGGGTCTTCTGACGAAGGGGAAGCCTCTGAACTGGAAAGAAACCGAACCCCACAGAGAATACATCAAGGAACACGGCCTAATCCAATTCATAAACCTGTATCACAGACTGAAGAACAGACAGGGCGACCAGCTGAAGTGGGGAGACGAAATCGAGTACATGATCGTGAAGTTCGATCATGAGAACAGAAAGGTGCGGTGGGTTTTGCTAAACTTCTAGGAATTCGAAAGTTTGAGTTTGCTATTATATTGGAAGAAGTTCAGCCTAATATTTCTCAAAATTGACGCGGACATAGAACAAAGCTGAGAATGGAATGTAATTAGCGAATTAATGACTATTAAATTACGAAATCTGGAATTTATGTATGGTATCGCTTTTGTATTAGTTTTGTCAGTGCGGAATAGGTGTCGCCAAATCTGAAATAGAAATTCTAGTTTGATAAAGACTGCTATGATGACTTTGCAGGACGTAGACATCCATCGATGTCCAAAGAAAATCGCTGTGATTTGACATTTGAACGACAGAGTAAAATCCTCAAAATCTACCGCGTTTCGTTCAAAATCTGGCAATACCTATTCTAAATTTCAGCACACTATATCCACTGTTATTACACCACTACTTCAGGTGCGCTTGAGTTGCAAGGCTGACGAATTACTGGACACTCTGCAAGCCTCCGAAGAGGTCAACCATTTAGTGGGCAGCGAGAACCAGTGCCTGTACAGGCCCGAATACGCCTCCTATATGGTGGAGGGCACGCCGGGAGTGCCATATGGGGGTGGGTGGTGGAATATTGGTGTAATGTGTGGAACAGTGGAATTGGAGTGTTATGCAATTGAGGGATTTTGGTTGCGAGAAAAGCGCAAAATGTCGACTGCAGTCGATTTTCAATGACACGTTTGCGAAGCGTGAAGATTTCGCCCAACATCTACACTGTAAACGCAGGGATTTTTTCAGAATGCAAATTGTGTAGTTTTTGGTGGTTTTGAGCCCCGCGGCCGTAATTTGCGCCTGACAAGACGTAGCTACAGTCAATAGCAACGTGCTACTGTGTGGCAAACTTGACGTCTGTCTTATCGAAGGGCCAACTATGCAGGGGCTCCTGCATGTTATTTTGTCGAGTTGGTGTGCGGCGGCAAGCCGCCGGCAGCCAACACGATTGAACACGCTCCAAGGGGGCATAAGGACGTGCAGGAGTCCCTGCATAAAGTGGCCCCCGTGCAGGATGCATGTATGGCAGTTATGCAGGGGCTTCTGCACGGTCCAATTTTCAGCCCTGCTGGCCTGCTTCAACCTGGTGGAGGGCAATATGGCCAAACGAGCGGAAACGGTGCAATCACTACTGGCAAAAGACGAAGTGATATTCTCAATTGGGAACTTTCCCAGACTGGGTTGCCCGGATTTCTCGTTCCCGGCCTACCCCATCCAGCACAACGACCCCAGCAGTGTGGCCAAATCGATCTTCTTCCCTGACGAAGTGATTTTCACCGGGCATCCGAGGTGCGAATTTAAAAAAAATATGCTGCCACATTTGCCAAGATTCAGTGAAATTTGCAGCATTTTTTTTCAAAATTCAGTATATGTACCACACTATCCAAAGATTAGGTAGATTTTGCAACATTCTTTCAAAATTCAGTGAATATTGGGAACTGTGACAAACTTTGCGTTTTAATTTGTCAGAAATTAGTAGGTTTAAAGTGTTTGATGCAAATTATGTCGTGTAGATTTTTGTTGACGGTGAAAATTTGCCCTTTGTCGTTGAAATGATGTCATTTAACGCTGCAGTTTTGGTTTGGGAGCTGATTAGAACAATAGGTTCGAATTTGGTTAGTTTTGTGATCTAAGTTGAAATACTTGAATTATTTTAATGTAAGTCAAGTGAGCTTAGTGATTGAAAACAACAAAATTGCTGTTACTTGAAATTATTGTTTTCAATGTGACTTGCTTGTCGATAAAAGAATTTGAAGTTGCACTATTTTGAACCATTGCATAAAATTCAAATTTCCCCTTTCAGATTCCGCAATCTGACGCGCAACATTCGCCAGAGAAGGGGGGAGAAAGTCGCCATAAACATACCGATTTTTCGCGACGAAAACACCCCCGATCCTTTTGTGGTATGGGGTACTGTAGTTTTTAAATTTGAACTGTTTTGCGCAAATATCGGCTGCAGAAATTTGTTTTTTATCTACATGAAGTCAGTCACAACAGAATTTTGGTGTATTTTGTCAACTTTAATTCAAATTGCACCAATTTTAGGAAGATTTGTCGCGATTCGGCTGCACCGAATCCTACCGTAATTCAAAGCCGAATCACATCTATTTGGACGCCATGGGCTTTGGAATGGGCTGCTGCTGTCTGCAAGTCACTTTTCAGGCGGTGAGTTAGTTGAATTTTTTATTCACGGTTAGCAAAAGTGTAGACTTGTTTTGAAGTGTTGCAGTTCCCGAATATTTAAAGCGATAAAAGGTCTAGGAATAACTGTGAGATTGGCAGAGAAACAATAGTTAATTGAATTTCAAAAATCTGGAGAGAAAAATGTATCACAATTTGGGAGTTTGGCTTTCAGAGTGTGTAGAGCGGACAAGCAAGAGTCTAAGAACAATAAATTGTGAAATTTGAGAATTTTAATGGTACAAAAGTAGCTTTAAGTCTACAGTTTGGAATAAATTAACATGAAATGAGGCACAATGTCTGAACTTTTTGAGGGTTCATGTCGTCACGATGGCACATAATATTCTGCAATTTTGTCAAGAACCGAATTACAGCCCAAGTTGTTCAATTTGCTTTTTGCTAATCAATGAAATTCTACCGTTGCACATTCCATTGGGAACCACCTTACTCTCTAGAGGTGTAAGTAGTCGTGTAGAATGTAACGCTCGACTCTAGAATCAAGTATAGAATCTAAGTATAGAATCTAAGTATAGAATCTAAGTATAGAATCGGGTCCAGTTGTCTCGAAGCAACCCACTTATATTCCCCCTGCAAAATCTCGCGTGCATATTAATGCAGTATTCTCTCTCTCTCTCTCTCTCTCCACAGGTCAACGTGAGCGAGGCCAGGTGGCTCTACGACCAGTTGACCCCTCTGACCCCAGTCATATTGGCTTTGAGCGCGGGCACACCCATATTTCGGGGCTTCTTGGCAGATGTGGATTCGAGATGGGACGTCATCTCGGCGGTAAGGGAGTGTGAAGGAGTGTGCCTGGGCTGACCCAACTCTTCACTGTGCCCCTCCCCCCCCCTCCCCAAATAGACCAAGACCCTCCCACCCGTCCACCACCCGCTCCCACCTCCCCCGAGCAGCTCTCTCTTTCTCTCTCCCAAAAGCAATGTACCTCACGTGGAACTCAAAGCTAACTCTACTGAGACGACTTTTGCATTTGCGATAGTCCTCTCGTGTTGTATCACGTGCAATGATGGGCCCAAGAATTTCCATTTGGGGGGGGGGGGGGGTGTGCTACATTGAAGAATCTGTGATATTTTTCTCTACCGCCGCAGGCGGAAATTTTGCCATTTTCTGCTCATATGTACCAATATTTGAATTTGTCCCACGGCGAAGTTTTGCCAATTTTGCAGTCGAATGTACGGATATTCGCCCAAACTAGCGCCGCCGGCGAGCCTTTTGAATAAATTAAACACGGAAATTTTCTGGGGAAGCAACACGTTACAGGAATAGTTCATTATCTACGCGGAGCCATTTTTGGCTCCTTCACCTGGGTGAACCAGGTGAATGGGTGAAGTCGGCCGACATCATCTGGGTGAAGTCGACCCCAGGTGAAGTCGACCCCAGGTGAAGTCGACCCCAGGTGAAGTCGGCCCCAGGTGAAGTCGACCCCAGATGAAGTCGACCCCAGGTGAAGTCGACCCCAGGTGAAGTCGACCCCAGGTGAAGTCGACCCCAGGTGAAGTCGACCCCAGGTGAAGTCGACCCCAGGTGAAGTCGACCCCAGGTGAAGTCGACCCCAGGTGAAGTCGACCCCAGGTGAAGTCGACCCCAGGTGAAGTCGACCCCAGGTGAAGTCGACCCCAGGTGAAGTCGACCCCAGGTGAAGTCGAGTCGACCCCAGGTGAAGTCGGCCCCAGGTGAAGTCAACCCCAGGTGAAGTCGACCCCAGGTGAAGTCGACCCTGACCCCAGGTGAAGTCGACCCCAGGTGAAGTCGACCCCGACCCCAGGTGAAGTCAACCCCAGGTGAAGTCGACCCCAGGTGAAGTCGACCCCAGGTGAAGTCGTCTCAGGTGAAGTCGAGTTCAGGTGAAGTCAACCCCAGGTGAAGTTGGTCCCAGGTGAAGTCAGTCCCGGTGAAGTCGATCCCATGTGAAGTTGACAGGTGAAGTCGACCCCAGGTGAAGTCGTCCCATTTGAAGTCGAGTTCAGGTGAAGTCGACCCCAGGTGAAGTTGGTCCCAGGTGAAGTCAGTCCCAGTGAAGTCCACCCCAGGTGAAGTCAGTCCCAGTGAAGTCGATCCCATGTGAAGTTGAGTTCAGGTGAAGTCGTCCCAGGTGAAGTCAAGTTCAGGTGAAGTGGATGAAGTCAACTGATGAACTGATCTAGGGCTCATTCGATAGGTCTCAACTCACTGATAATTGTGCTAAGAGGAGTCGAGACTCAAAAATTTGAATTTTGCAAGTTACAGCAACTGAAGGTTGAAAATGCAAATGGCTCTAACTCTCTAGTGTTATGGCATAGAGCAATAGTCGGCACGTCTTTTGTGGCATCAATTTTCCAATTAGTCAAATACACACCACAGAAATCGGTATTCTCAAGGTTTTAACACCCGGCATTGTAGAGCAACATTCATTCAGCACGTTTGAAAGTGCATGTTGTGGCAGTTGTTTGTCACTAGTTCCTAAAGAATAAGCCTTGACTTACGAACAATTTTGCCTTGCTCAAAAAGGTAACCGATCCCAACGTTGCCTTGCAACAACCCCTCAGAAAGGAGTGTGTCTCAAGTAGTGCGGGAATAGTGGACTCCGGGCAGGTGCGCATCACATCGGAAAGGGGTCGAAATACTTTACAAAAGCATCAACTCTTTTACTCTTCCACACTGGAACTCTCACAAACCACTCTATTAATAAAACAACTTCACTTTTTGAAACAGCTTGCTAAAGGTGGGGGCCAACTGATCAGTGCTGCATGGATCTTGTAATCTTGCATCTTTAAGAATGGTGCCACCACTCATGATCATTCATTCGTTAGGCCCTGATGCCTGGCCCATGAACATTGAGCGATGGCACCAATATTGAGCAATGGCGCAAGCCTTGAAAATTGGTGCCACCACAATTATCATCATTCATTCATTAGGCCCTGATGTCTGAAATATGCAACATTGAGCACTGGCACTGATATTGACTAATGGCGTCAGTCTTGAAAATTGGTGCCACCACAATCATCATCGTTCATTCGTTAGCCCTGATGTCTAAAATATGCAACATTGAGCACTGGACCATTATTGAGTAATGGAGCCAATCTCAAAGATTGGTGCCACCACAAACATCATCGTTCATTCATTAGGCCCTGATCTCTGGAATATGCAACATTGAGCACTGGCACCAATATTGAGCAATGGAGCCAGTCTTGAAGATTGGTGCCACCACAACCATCATCATTCATTCGTTAGCCATGATGTCTGAAATATGCAACATTGAGCAATGGCACTGCTATTGACCAATGTCGCCAGTCTTGAAAATTGGTGCCACCACAATGTCATCATTTATTAGGCCCTGATGTCTGAAATATGCAACATTGAGCAATGGCACCAATATTGAGCAATGGAGCCAGTCTTGAAAATTGGTGCCACCACAATCATCATCATTCATTCATTAGCCCTGATGTCTGAAATATGCAACATTGAGCAATGGCACTGATATTGACCAATGGAGCCAGTCTTGAAAATTGGTGCCACCACAATCATCATCATTCATTCGTTAGGCCCTGATCTCTGGAATATGCAATACTGAGCACTGGCACCAAATTTTTCAAAAATAAAATTTTAGATAAAATTTTTCTGGTGGCATACTAGTGGTGCGGAATCATGTTCTCTTTCGAATGCAAGTGTTTCCAGCCCGATCAGTGAAGGCATGCGAAAGTTACCACTCTAAATGTGGTCGCAGGTCACGATTTTGGAAATTTTTTGAAAATACCAATTTTTGGTTTTTCATTTATAACTCCTTGTTCGTTGGACTTTTCATGAAGTAGGGAGTGCAAACGAACCATCTGATCAAGACAAATCTAATGCCGGTGGAATTGGCTGGATCATTGTCGGTGTCATTGATACATTGAAGTGGCGTGCCATAAAAACATATTTTGATGCTCACGCTCAAATAAAGGAAATGTGATATGGAAGATGTATGTAACATGTGTTGTTGGTCAACGTGCAGTCACTTAGGCTTCCGTACGCAAATGTGCCATTTCTCCCTGTGCCTCAGTGCGGCGAGGTGTATATGTGCACAAGAGAACCCGTCTTCAGTGAACACTCAGAAATAATGGCACATTCCAACGTACAGAAGCCTAAGTGACTGCACATTGACCAACAACACACGTTTACACCATATTATCTCAATACAAGACATTTTTATCTTCTATATCACATTTGACTATCTACATTTAATTTGATGTGTGGAGCATCAAAATACGTTTTTTGCACACCACTTCAATGCATCGATGCCACTGACAAAGATCGAGCCAATTCTAATGGCATTAGATTCGTCTTGATCAGACGATTCGTTTGCACTCCCTACTTCACAAACCAGGCAAGTCGTCCGGGGACGCAGTATACTCCACAAATTTTAACTCCTACGCATAGTGGCTCCTATGCTGTTTTGGCCTGCTGACGTATCGGAGTGCAAAACCAATGCCAAATTCGGAATTAGCGCCCCCCGAAAACTGCGGAATCGACATACAACACCCCTAACTTCTTATGGACTCCAGGAACCGAAATTTTTCACTTGGGGTACAGTAGCATGCAAATTCGTCACATCTATGTTCAAACATTATCTAAACAATAAACGAATGCCAAATTCGTAATCAGCGACCCCCAAAACCCCGAAATCGAGCATAATATCGTCGTCCTTATGGTGAGTCATGTCCAAACAAGTGTTTAAAAAGTGGTGTTTAACAGAGGTGAGGTAAGGGAAGAGAAAGTTGAAGATTGAGCTGCGCGCGCGCCGGCCTCGCGCCGCACCCGGAGGCGCCAGAGCCGATGCAAAGACACACGCCGGCGCAGCACAGCGATGCGACAAACGGAGACAAGTAACAAAAGCTGAGCCCACAACCCAGCCAACGCGACCAACGCCGCACAACGAGACGAGCAAGGCCCACAACCCCGCCAGCTCGCGATATCAACGAGCGACCAATAGAGAACAAAATAGGAGCAGAGCTATCCAGCAACTCAAGATCCTCACGAGCCAGCGAGTGAGCGATTCTATGCTAAAAACGCGAGAACGCTTTCGCGTCAAAACAAAATTCGCCAAAAGGAAAGAGCACGCGAGACCTTAGACCTATCCACGCCGCTACGACGAAGACGAGCGGTAGATCCGTCCTCACCCTATGTAGCCCCAATCAAACTGTGAATTCACTTCTCTTACGAATTATCAGGTACCGAAACCTATCAAGAACTCAAGATCCTCTCTAATACGAAGACGAGCGAGTAATAGAAGCTCTAACCTTGTATGTAGCTCCCGAAATCAAACTTTAGTCACCAATAGAAGAACAAATGACAGGAGTCAGAGCTATCCAACCAGCCAAGACCGCTCCGACACGCACGCTAAGCCAACTAGAGCATTCTCTAAAAACGCAGAATCCTTTCCTTCTAATTAAGAAAATTGTAATCAAACGAAAGAGCACGCAGACCTTAGACTATCCACGCCGCTCTACACGAAGACGAGCAGTAGACTTTCCTTTAACCTCTACTTAGCCCCAATTCAAACTTTAATTCAAGTCTCTTAGCACATACCAGAGTCAGACCTATCCAAAGCCCAAGATCTCCCCTACACGTTCAATCTAGATATAGAGCACGCACGACGAACGAACGAACGACGCACGCACGAAGAGCTCTCAGACTTCTGCTCTTACTCAAAAAATCAGAATCGAGTAGCATGCCATATCCACCGCAGATGATATAGCATCATCTAGAATGAGCTATATCCGCCAAAAATGAGATCCACAAACAAGAAAAAAATTATAATAGAGTTGAGTTTAAAGGAAGAGAAAAGAGTGATACTTAAATATTCAACTTCCGATATACGCGCGCCCCGCCATCCACTACATCCTACTCTACACTTCCCCGAGAGCCAGCAACAGATCCCGAAATTTTTAGCAAACACACGCATTCAGCGCAACAACACGATCCGAAATTTAGCAGACAAATCGGAGACGAGTTAAAAAAACAAAATTCTTAGAATACCCAACACCTCTATAACTTCAAACGCAACAACCCTCTACAACAAACGACAATAGCCCACTAACCTTGACTGCAGCTCCGATACAAACTTATCACCAATAGAGAACAAAATCAGATCAAAGCTATCCACAACTCAAATCCTCTCTACACGCACCCTCCACGATAGACATTCTATCTAAAAACGCGAAATTCCTTCGCTTCTAATAACAAAAAACCCAAGAAAGAGCACCAGACCTTATACCTATCCACCCCTCTACACAAACGAGCTAGATCCTCCTACCCGACTTAGCCCCAACAAACTAATCACTCTCTAACAAATCATACCAAACCTACAACTCAAATCCTCTCTATACGAAACGAGCGATAGATAATCTAAACCTTACTTAGCTCCCAAACAAACATCACCGAAGAAAACAAAATCAGATCAGAGCTATCCAACCACCCAAACCCCCACACGCACCAGCGATAGACATTCCTAAAAACGCGAAATTCCTCTCTTCTAATCAAAAAATTAACCAAACAAAACACCAACCTATACTATCCACCCCCACACAAACAGCGATAACCTCCTAACCTACTAGCCCCAACAAACTAATTCAACTCACACAACCAACAACCATCCAAACCCAAACCCCCACACCCAACCCAATAAACACCACACAACAACAACACCACCACAAACTCCACCCCCACCCAAAAAAAAAAAACACATATCCACCCAAATATACACACAAAAAGCCCAAGCTACGTCCACAAAAAATCAGAATTGAGTTAAGCATGCCATATCCACCGCAGGATGATATAGCATCATCTTAGAATGAGCTATATCCGCCAAAAAACCAGGACCAGCGAGAAAAACGAAAAAAACGTATGCTATGTCCAGAGGGGGTTTATGATAGAACTGGCTATGTGGTACATAGCCACCTATATTTTCAGAATTCCGCGGTAGAATGAGCCATGTACCTGCACATAGCTCGTTCTTGGATGACCAACGTCCATCTCACGGTGGACATAGCTCATTGTCATTTTAAACACGGTGGTCTCAGCACTTGTTTGTCTAGCTAGTTCCTTGAAAGATCACCTCTGAGCGGTAGCCTGTTGTTTCAACCTTGGGACGGCTGCGAAGTGTACTTCTGACACCTATGCGGCAGTTCACACCCCACCCTTGTTCAACAAATTGGACAGTTTTCTGTATAGTCGCATGCTTGCCAGAAACAAAATGAGGTCCATGGCCTACGATGAGGTGCTGGAGTTCCCCAAGGACAAATTTGGTGACTAGGAAAGTGACGCCTAGTGTTATGTTGCACTTGTCACTTGAGCAGAAGGTTTTTTAAAACTCTCAAAAGTGGACATAGCCTGCTGTGCCACACTATACCTGTCGTCGTGACCACAATCACTTCATGATAGAACAGGCTATATCCAGAAATTTAAAATTTTTAAACGTACAGTATGTTCCAGCCACTCAATTGTGTGTGCAAAATGAAGGGCTTACATGGGGCTATTGTTGGACCGAAAACTACTTCTCTCGCTGCATGCCCTGATTTTATATGCAACTTCAAAACTTTCAAATGGCCATATCTCGAAAGTTGAAAAATGTGACATAGCTCATTCTACTGTAAGGACGACGATATTGCCAAAGTTGACCCGACGCCCAAATTTCAAACCGACGCGGCAGGGATACTGTAGCTCTGCAAATTTTTCAAAAATACTTTTCTGGACCAGATTTAAGCGCAGAATCGTTTGAAACCACATTTGGAACGATCCAGCAACGCATTCGGGCGCAACAGACGTCGAAACGCGAAAATCGCAATTTTCGACCCGGAGTCAAAAAAGTTCCACCAAGATAACTTTTTTGTGTTCCAACCGATTTTCTCCGTTTATGGCTCATTCGATAGAGGGCATCTGGGGAGGAGCAACAAAAGCGGTCTCGCCGCTCTAGCTGCTACCTAGCTCGCACAGCAGCCCGTCAAAGTCGACCCGGGGCCGAAATTCGCGAATATTTCAAATTTGGCGCCAAAATGGGTCCCGTAGCGATCCAATTCATTTTTTTCCACCCTCGGCCCTATCGAGTACTAGAACATATCAAAAGATAGTATATACCATTATATGCAACTTTTTCGAATTCTACCTTGTTTAACCCATTTTTCAGTACTTTGAAAATTTAAATTTTTGAGTTTCCCGCCAACGGGGTCCCGGAGCGTGACCCCGTTTGGTGTCCACCCTGCCCCACTACTAGGCCTACCCAACGCAAAAGACCGTTTGGAAATCGAAAGCTTCACGCGCGAACGCTGTTCACTGTAATTTTCTGCGTTTCGTGCACAATCGCTATATACTCCACACTTTTTACACTCCACAAAAAAGTGTGGAGTATATAGCGTTTGTGCGCGAAAGCAGAAAATTACAACGGATGTAGCTTGCGCGTAAAGCGACCGATTTCCAAACGGTCTTTTGCGTTGGGTAGGTCTAGTAAGTGGGCAGGGGCGGACATCAAACGGGTCACGTTGCGGGTCGTGTTGGCGGGAAATTCAAAATTTGTTTTTTCAAAGTACTGAAAACCATTAGGCAAGGTAGAACTCGAAAAAGTTGCATATAATGGCATATACTATCTTTTGATATGTTGTAGTACTATAAGGCCGAGGGTGGAAGAAATGAATTGGATCGCTGCGGACCCATTTTGGCGCCAAATTTGAAAATTCGCGAATTTTGGCCCGGGTCGACTTTGACGGGCTGGTGTGCTGGCTAGGTAGCAGCTAGAGCAGCGAGACCGCTTTTGTTGCTCCTTCCCAGATGTCCTCTATAGAATGAGCCATGAACGGAGAAAATCGGGCGAAACACAAAAAAGTTATTTTCCCGCAACTTTTTTGACTCTGGGGTCGAAATTACAATTTTCGCGATTCGGCGTCTGGAGCTCTCGAATGCGTTGCCGACTCGTTCCAAAGGTGGTTT